>LPNX010503132.1:5268-56261 GCA_001517045.1 Pseudotsuga menziesii | reverse complement strand
GATGGTGATGATGATGGTGATGATGATGATGATGATGAAGATGATGGTGATGATGATGAGGATGATGATGATGATGTTCATGATGTTGATGGTGATGATATGATAAGGATGATGAAAGTGATGATGATGGTGATGATGATGACAATGACGACAATGGTGATAATGTTGTTGTTGATGATGATGATAATGGAAATGATGGCAATGGTGATGATGATGATGATGACGATGGTGACGATGAAGGTGATGATGGTGAAGATGATGATGATGAAGATGGACACGATGAAGATGATAATGATGATCATGGCGATGTTGATGATGATAATGATGGTGATGGTGATGTTGATGATGAGGAAGGTGATGATGATGACAAGGAGGATGATGATGATGATGACAACGATGGTGATGAGGACGATGTTCATGATGATGATGACGACGATGGTGATGATGATGTTCATGATGTTGATGGTGATGATGATGATCATGTTGATGATGATGATGATGGTGATGATGAAGCTGATGATGACGATGAGGATGAGGATGATGAGAATGATGATGAGGATAATGATGATGGCGATGGTGATGATGATGAGGAGGAAGGTGATGATGATGATGATGAATTATTTCACTACAAGAGGGATTTATTATTTGTGTATCATATAAAGCACCTGTCGGAGCATCAGATGTTGCCATTGAAGGAGCTAAGGTTGCCACTATTGGCATGATACTGGAGACATGATGCATTGGAAAATTGTAGCAGGTCATTAGGGCTATGGAAGAGGTTGCAGTAGGTCACTAGTGGAAATCCCTAGGCATCGTTATGTACCAGACCCCTCTCTCCATCACCAATCAATGTACAATTAGTAACTAGTTTAATACTAATACTTCTAGTAGTAATAGTATACACACATTCTATATCATTTGTGTGATACCAATTGATGTATTTTAGATTAATTAATGAACCTACAAACCTTTTGTTATATTTGGAGTGTACACCAACTTGAAGAATAGAAGCATTATGATCCCAAGCATTATGTCAAAATTATGTTGGCGCTATTTTTTGGTTTCACATATCGCGCACGCGATTTATATGAATATAACGCGCTCACGTTTTGTGTTTATATAATGCGCACACGTTTTGTAGTGTCAAATCGTGCGCGCGTATTGTTAAATTCAAATTTTTATTCCCTCCAAATGATAAGGCCGAGCCTCCACCCATGCTTTCATGGAATTCCTATTCCTATGTGTCTGCTTTGTACTTTGCTTCGAATTAACATGCCTGTGCCTTGGAGTATGATAAACCATGGCAACTTCAGCATTATATCCATATTTTCAATATGCTCGTGTTTAACGGTTCGTCTGATTGTGCTGCACACCTCCATTTTTTATGACATTTTAGAAACAGATATGGTTTTTTTTGCAGATTCTAAATATGTAAATTTTAACAAGAATACATAATTTTTTCTATTTTTTCTTATTTATCTGCTGTCATCACTCCTCAACTCAAAAAACACACTGTTAGTGTTTCTCCTATAACTTTTTCAATTCTTGATCACTTCAAACAAAAATTGTATGGTGCACAAGTAGACACTAACCTCTACGTTCTATCAAAACCCCATTTCATGATTTTTGCATTAAGACCTTCAAAGGCTGCACCCACAAAACACGTACCATTTTTGAGGTTTTCTCACTTAGACAATTATAAAATTATTATAAAATTACTAATTTAATTTTTGAAAAATAACGCCGCACTAGTGCTATGGGTTCTCTACATGGATGTAAATTTTTGTAGCTTGATTCGATCATTTAGGCCCTCAAAGGCTGCACCCACAAAAACATATACCTTATAATTTCCCTGAAAAATAAAAAGTGCCTGTTAGGAAAAATGAAATTTGACATAGCTATGCAAATTTTTGATACATAAAAGCTATATATTCGGAAAGGTGATTCAATTTCCTACATTTCATGTTTTTAACTCAATGCAAGATATTTTGCATAAGTATCTCAAAAAATCCAAGTAAGTTGAGGGATTCCTGATTTTTCAGGTTTCTATTGCATCTAACGTGCACAAAAAGGTCCCTCATCTTCTTGCACAGGCCCTTCGGTGTTATGAGATGAATGCTTGCAAGTATTGAGGTGATATTGTTAAAATTCTAAATTGTTTCTTCCTTTTTGCTTAAAATTGCTATTAGATCTAGCTTAGAAGGTCATCCTAAGGCACACAGAGTAGGCATTTACTGCTGCAATTTGCTTACTGGCATTTGGATCTCAAGAGATAGGAGAGTAATTGTTCATACTCAGTTGCATTTCAATTCTTTCTCATTTCTTGTTTTTGAGTACACTAGATCTAACTCTTTTTATTCAGGGATTTCTCACAGATTTGTTTTGCAGGTTACTTTTTCAAAGGAGGATTTGAAATCAGCTGTATCTTCTTCTTCTTTGATAATCTCTCGAGTTTCATCTTATTTCTATAGTGTCTCCAAAGTTTCCATAAGAAGATCAAGCAAGGCTTGAAGTTTCTCTCCATCTTCTCAAAACATTTCTCTCTCCTTTTTCCGGTTACTTAGATTGAACATGAAAATTTGATAGATCTGATTTAAAAGTCTGATATTTTCAATCCATTCATTTAGCATATCAGTTAATTTAGATTTAGAAATGCATAAAAAAGAATCATCTTGTACTAAATCTAAAGTTGTCATTTCAGTGCTATAAAAACTAGTAATTTTCCCAATCTGTTACGAGTAATGAATTTAGTTTTAGTTTTTATCTTTCATTTATTCATATCATCACATTCTAATAATTTAACTTGCTGGTTTTTAGCAGGTTCAAAGAAAAAGGTGAGGAAGCTCTGCTCAAATTTTGAGTTTTGGGTCTCCTGGGACACCAAAAAACCCCAATTTTCCCCTCTTCTTCTTTCCCCTTCACTCCATAAAGTTGTATAAGACTTTAGACCTGTTTTATGGGGTCTGAGACATATTTTTCATTTTGTTGATATTGTAACCATAATTAATAAAGAAAGCAAGTGGGCTACACAACACCCACACTTCATCACCCCCAGGGGGATTGGTAGTGTCTTTTTCGTCGTTTGATTTTTTCTAACAATCACACTCACACAATCTGTCTTATTGAAAGGTTGTATATTTTAGTTATTTCTTTTTTTCCATCTTTAAATTTGTTTAAATAATTTGGTTCCCTCACTCATTGCCACGAAGTATGCTCTCTCCACCAACCAAAGGATTCTTGTCGATTATTTGTGGATGATCATAAAGTAACACACAGCTTGTGGATTCTTTTAGAATTTATTTTTTATTTTTTCTGCCATAATATTTTTTATTCAATACAATTGGAACAAACATTTTGTCATCCCCGTGTATGCTCTTGCCCATCGCAGGTTCGCCCTAAGCTTTGCGATAATCAAAAGCAGGAATGGGCACTGATCAATTATTAATAAAATCAACAACCTTCGAAACATTGTCAAAATCCAGCACATCGCCTTTTGACATTATTGGGAAAATTTCTCAAAGGAAGCGGGAACTAGTGAATAGTGACCTCGAGATAAAGTTAGGCTACACCCATCTTGGTGTAGTGTTGAACACCTTCTCAAAGACTCCGATTCAGCCCACATTTTCGAGTGAGGAACCAATTTTTTCATCTTTCTAGACATATTCTTAGTACTTCATAAGTATATCAAGAATCCCCTTTCCCTTAAATCAACCCATATTTAATAATTAAAACTAACCAAGACACATTGCAAAACATTTCCATTTCACTAGCAATTTTGACTCCATTTGGCCCTGATCTGAGTACACAACAATTTGATTTTCATTTGATTATCAATTTTGTCAATGCTAATCTTTATACACTCATGTTATATGATGTTGAAAGTTTAAAATATTTTTCATCAGTCTTGAGAAAGAATTATTTACCAAAAAACTCCTAAACACAACTTAATTTCGTCATTAACAACTAAAATATAAAGATCCTTAGTTGAACTTTTTCTTAGGGACCACCCACCTTGGCTTCGTTAGGAGTTTGGCTTAAGTAAATGATTCAAGATCAAGTGACAGTACTTGACTCGAGACTTTCCCCGAAGGATACACCTAGCAACTTGAAGATTTCTATTGCGCTTAACCCCCAAGTGTGTGAAAGGCGACAACAATATATAATAAAATAACCTCTATAATTTCTTTATAGGGTTTTTACTCTAGTCTAGTCTTAATAAATATATGTTATTCTCTTAACCTAGCTAAGGGGAAAATACCAGTGATAAATATCAACACATCATTCAAGTTCGAGTTTAACCTAACTGGCAATTTTGATAAATAATCATTAGATCAATAATTATTAAATAATAACTTTAAACTAAGTAGGTTACAACTTTCTCCTTTCAGCACAATAAAGAAACAATTTTCAATAAACTCTATAGGTGCTAGATCTGGATAATTTGCAAAAAGAGAATCCAGAACATATAAATAACACTAGTTAAATTAACTTTACAGATACTGAACATACTTTCTAATTAAAATATAGACATAGAGGTAAATCATAGATAGGAAACATTAGTTAGAACCTAGATAATTCGCAGAAGGGGGACAAACACCCAAAGGAGATTGTTCCACCCAATCATCTTCTGAAGCAGCGAAGATTACTTACTTAGGACCCCCAAGTATGTTCATTGAACCACTAGGATGGAGATCACTGGATAATAGCTCAAACAACAACTTGTTGTAACTTAGCACTCAGTAACAGACTTAACTCCACAATTCCACTTTAGCTATCCCCTCATCAAATTCCTTGTGTGCATGAATTTTAAGTTTGCAGTAGTCACAAGGTACATTCACTTAGAAAAAGAATGTAGTAGTGAGACTCCTGCTCAATTTGAAGGTATTTATAAGATTTCCTAGGTCGTTGGGTCATTTTTGGAATTAAATGAGCCACTAGCTCAGATCCCCCTCTCAAGGAACATGACCACAATTTTAGGGATTATGCTGCCTGCAACAACTAGAAAGTGAAATGCTAATGTTGCCACTTGTCAACTAGCCTTTTACAAGTGCTCATTCCTCCTAGTGGATCAGTGAATACTCATTCAATAGTCTCCTTTGGATAGGTGTCTATTCTATTTAATTATTAAAATAAATAATTCTTCAATTAAAGTCATCATTGACCAAGTGGTAATAAAACTTTACAATAAATTTAACATAATTCTTTCTGAAATAAATAAAAAAGTTCCAGCTGTGTTACATATATAAATAATGAATACATACATTCATTGTATACGAATCATAAATGTATAGACAAAAGTATTTGTGTTACTGTAACTTATGTGGTTCTTTTTATTTAATATTTGTTATAATATAAAATTTGTATTATAATAAAGATTTTAAAATAAATATAATGTAGATGTAAAAAATATATTAAAAAAATAATAATAATATATTTTTATATTATTTCAATTAATAAAAAATTATAATTTTAATAAAGCAAAATATTTAAGTTCTTTGTATATAAACAAGAGGGGCTGCTAACGGAGCAAGTCCCTGCCATATGTTATTGGTTTTTTTGTTTCAAAATGCATAAGTTATGTTCTTGGGTTTCTAATTGTTGTAATTTTATAGCTAATTAAATCATCATTAACGTTTAAGCGACTGACAGTTCAACCTATTGAACAGTTGACATAGATGCTAAAGGGTGTATCCCTTAGTCTTCTATTTTTGACGCTAACCAACAACAACGGTTCCTTGTTAGTGTGGACTTACACCAAGTTGATGATGTGTTAAGATTGGGTTGTATTCGAGAGAAGGGAGTCACTGTAAACTTACCGCCCTGTTGAAATATTAAAAAAATAAAAACACCCTGTTGAAATATAATAATAAAAAACGAAGTTTGTTTTGTGAAAGAATTTCATAATATAGATAACTCAAAGCTATTATGAATTGTTATAAATTCATGTGAAAAAGCAGCATTGTAACACGGTGAACCTCCATAAAGAGACCATATCCATGATAATGAAAACACATCTCTAGTTCATTAAAATGTTAGTGCACGATGGAATGACCATGGGGCTTCGTCAGCTTCACACTCCATCAGTTAATTGGATAAAGAGTAACACCAAAATATGCTTTAAGAACGGGAACTGTCATTGTTGTCTTTTGGGGGGAGCATCATCTTGGTACTTATGAAGGCCAGAGGAAGATAGGAGAAAAAGATGGGTAGGACAAACCCTTCCTTGATTGCACAAATTCGAGCTACACGTAAGCAACTGATAACTCTGATTTAGAAGTATGAGATTATTTGTTTGAAATTAGAGATAATAGTTATAAAGTGTGACAGAGATGATACACATAGGGTTCATTCACATTACATGGATTTTTATAGATGTAGTTGAAACAATTGAGCCAAAGTCCAAGTCGAATAACAATTGTTCATTTAGATTGCACGTAAATCTATGCATGTCAAAACAAATCTTAGATTGCGTGTGTCTTTACAAGAAAATGATGTGTAGATTTAGTGTACAATTTGCATGCAATGGGATCGTGAAGGGCCGCCAATGCTCCGGTCCAATTCTGCTACCTAGGACCGTGGAAATCGTAGGTCATTATGTTCACCCAGTCAAGATTTTCAATTGCGGTGGGATATTTTCTAACGTCGCCCCACGCAAAGAATTTGTGAAAGAAATAGAGGACCATTGTGAGGAGCTACAGGGGGTCATCGCCGGTGGCTTGAGCCTCAGCTTGTATGGCAGATTCTCCACTCAGAGAACAGTTGCCCCAAATTGTTCATGTTCGTCACAGTCTGCGGATACTACCAATCGAGGTCGAGGCCGTGGAAAGAATAGTTCCTCGCTAGAGCTATGGACGAATCTATGAACACTTTGCTTAATAATGAGTTGACCGCCATTGTGGGGAAGGTGTTGTTGTTGGCATTTCCTCCTCCCATAAAAAGCAATGTCTTCAAAGCGAACCCTAGTAGCTGTAGACCTAATATGTATACCAAATATGCGCTAAATGAGACTTGAATGCCAAGAGTCACAGCTTGCAATTTAGCACTCCAAGAAAGGTCTGACGCTCCTCCTCCTCCTCAATAGGGTGTTCTTACAAGAAAGCAACTCATAAAGGGTGCGCTCCAAGGATGATGTAACCAGAGTGTCCATAGGTCTAACGCTCCAAGGAAGAATGGCATCCAAGCATCTATCCCTTATATTTCTACTAGACGACCCTTGCCTGAATCGCCAATCACCAATCGCTCTTCTAGAATTCACAGATAGAATTTACAAAGAAGAGCAGTGGAGAAAAACAAAAGAATAATGTCTTCAAGAACAGTCGTCATGGATCATAGTGATGCAGATAATAGAGAAGCATGCATGGAGTGTCATGGTGCAGATACTACAGAAGCGCATGAAGAGAACACCGAAGGGCTTCCGGAGGGATCCTCCGCTAAACTGAATTTGCGCCCATTGGGTGGGCCGCCTAAAATCACAGACTGGCTTGATCTTCTAGATATGTTGGAGGACCGGCTGGCCCTGCTCGAACGCCAATTCCAAACTTTTGAGGAGAGGGTTGAAAGAAATCAGTGGTGAATTTGAGGACTGGAAGAACAGAGTTCAATATCGCGTGGACGCTCACTGATACTTCTTTTATTTAAAGTAAAATTTGTTACACGTTGTATATTTATTATGTGTATTTATGTGTAGATCTCAACGTATCATTATAATATTGTCATATTCAAATTCTTATTGTGAATCCTATTATCATAAATGGATAGATATTTTTGGTGTACACATCATGGGCATTAGTTTAAGATAATTAATATATTTTAATTAAAATCAATGTGCACATTTTCCACTGCATCGAATCATATGATTTCTTTTAAAAACATTGCCTTACAGTGATATTTTTAAACCTAGACGATTATCTAGCCATCATTTAAACTATAAAAAGAGCCTACCTTAGCTAGAGAATGAGCAACAAATAACATTCACGTGTTGTGTTGCTTCTTTATACATGCCATACACGCGTCTTTAGGCTTGTCTCCAAGTGCCATCACTGAAGCATAGAGTCTTCACGGGTGGCTGGAGGGAATAGTTGTTGGCCTCGGTAAGCATGAACCAAACCGAATCAGTCTCCCTCAAGGGTATAGTGTCCAACCATGCGCTCTTTTCACTAACGTTTTTGGTAGATATGTGATGCACAACCATTCTCCATCTCCAACATTGGTGAAGGTATTCTTCCAGTATTTTAAATTTCGAGCATTCAAATTATCTATTAAGTTGAACGGATCAGATATTGAATTTTCCTTTTATTTTAATTGTAATCAATTTTTGCCTAGCAGATCAACAGTGCCAATAAGCATGGCATTCTTCTGGAAGTAGTGAACATGCTGATAGACAGCTCTGAATCTTACCATTTCTGAGGTTTACATATCTTCTGATGGAGGATTGTTCATGGATGGTAAATTTGCAGTCAAAACCATAACTTGTTTTAGTATTTTAGTTGCAAAGCCATTAATAAAATTGAATGGCAGCCAGTGTTGCTAAATCCAATGTAACGTGCCTTTTTTATGGCAGTTTTCCATGTAATATAAACAGAGGGCAACAAAGTTAGAGATGAACAAGTTATTGAGTATATAAAAACATGTATTTCTAGATCTCTTTTCTACTGCAAACAGCTTGGGAATGCCCAATTTTATTCAGGAAGCGCTTTTTAATTATACATATTCTGATTGCAGTCTTTGGGAACTAATGCTTGCCTCTTACCTTCAATGAGGAGATCCATTGGAGTAAAGGCTACTGCTAAACATACATCAATTGAATTAACAGCAAGAGATAGGTCAGGTTTTCTCTCTGAAGTATTTGCAGTTCTCAAAGACCTTAAATGTTTTGTTGTTGCGGCTGAACATACATCAATTGAATTAACAGCAAGAGATAGGCCAGGTTTGCTCTCTGAAGTATTTGCGGTTCTCACATACCTTAAATGGTATGTTAGAGCTCTTGAGGATGCACCTTGTCTTTTTCTTGGAAATAATAAAATTGTCATTTAATAGTGATATTGCAGGTTGAGGTCATTGTCTGGTGGATTCTAAGTCTTTCCGTATTGTTTTTTACAAAAGCTATGATAAATTCAATCATTTTTGGTGGAAAAAAATCTGGGTTCTTCTTTGGTGGAACAAAACCCAAACCCCACAAAACTCTACCTTCTCATTTAAAAAACCATAAACTCTACCTTATTTGATTCACATGTATACAATATGCAAACGATTTGATTCACTAGGACAGTTTATTGAAATGATGAAAAATATATGCTCTGAATTTCACCGAGAAAATAAATGGAGTAAACTAGCTTTCATGCATCTAAACCTAACTAGACGTTGTGTGTTTGTTGTGAGCAGGAGAGCTACATGGTGCTCATAACTGCAAGAGCAAAAGAACCAGTGAGCCTTGCTACAAATCACACAATTCCCAGACCCGTTTCGATGATTTTCCACAATGGTCGCCTGGTTCCGCGCTCGATGCCATTAGTAGCCCTCATCATTCTTCTCTAGATTCCCCTCGGGATCGCACTGGCGACGCTTCGAATCTCTCTGGGTCTCCTTCTCCCAATGTCAGTATTGCTTCATCTAGATCTGGCTCTTGAATCATCTAAGTTTTGAGCAGAACAAGACATTTGAAAGTATGCTACAAGCTTCCAAAATCAAAGGTATGCAGCAACAACTGACCTCCTACAATTCAATTGTATGTGTGCAAATACAAGCTTCCAAAATCAAAGGTATGCAGCAACAACTGACCTCCTGCAATTCAATTGTATGTGTGCAAATGAAATGAAATTGAAGCCCAAATGAGTTTTTTTCTATTTCAAAGCATTCAAAAGTCATAAAAGAACAGATACATGGCTAAAAGCAAATAGAAATTGTTCTGCGTCTAAAGCAAATAGAAATTGTTTCGAACGTCTGTGAAGCATATCTACATCTGGTAGATCAAGTTGGATCCAGGAGCACAAGTAGCATAGCAACGTATCTACCGAATATTAGCAGCATATCTGCATCAGATAGGCATCTTATGAAGGGAAATCTATCTTTTGAAAGGTAGGCGGTGGCAAGCATTAGCCATGTGGTATCATCAAGAAGTGACATGCCATCATGACATGCAACTTTGCCAGGTAGCACCATTGCATTTAAGTAATGCCCCAATGTTGCGGGGTTCTCTCATATTACATTTGACATTAAATGTTTAAGACTAATGCTAGAGTAAGGCTAGCATTACTCAATCTTATAATCTTTTCATTATCGATTTGTAAATGAAGTGGAAAATGTCTAAGGCTATTTCACAACTTGCCTCGATTTGAGGCCAAATAAGGCCTCAAATCTTTTGATTGGAGTATGGAACGGTTTCATATATAAGATTGGGTGAACTAAAGTATGCTCTCTAAAATCGAGATAAAACTTAGCTTATAAGAAATGAAAATGCCTAGGTATTCTCACCATTTTAATGAAATAACAGTACGACGATTACTAGAGTACCTACTAGCCAAGGCAAGGACTAATAATGAATGCATAAGTTCATTGTATATGAATCATGAATGTATACACAAAAGTATCTATGTCACGATAATTTATCTGATTCCATTCCATAGAATCTTTTCTATTTAATATTTGTTATATTAAATGACTTTTATCTCATATTTATGACCATTCAAAAACATAAGTATAGTTCATTGTATATGAATCACGAATGTATACACAAAAGTATCTGTGTCACGATAATTTATGTGATTCCATTCCATAGAATCTTTCTATTTAATATTTGTTATATTAAATGACTTTTGTCTCATATTTATGACCATTCAAAAACATAAGTATGTTGTCACTGTATTATATTTTGTGTTGTGTTGTCCCGACTAAATTTTTGCCGGATTCAAAATAGAATCCCTAAAGTTTAGGAATACCCCAAATGGAAAAGGGTCAAAGTGAACCAAACCGATGACCAAGGGATAGAGACTAAGGGTAATAAGGCATCCAAGGATCCCACCTAAGCGCGAGACATCCCTAAGAGGTAACACATCTAGCCAATATTTATAAAAGTTAAATTAACTTTAATGTATCTGTTTATGATTCAATTATAGGAATCATCTCTATTTGTTATATTAAATGAATATTTTAATGTGTGTTTATGATTCAATTATAAGAATCATTTCTATTTGTTATATATATATATGATCATTTACAAAATTAAATAAAATAAGAATTTTATATATTTTTTTGAGATATTATAAAAGTTTACTAAAAAAATATTATATGTTTTTCTGTACGAGGAGAATTAATATCTGATAGATTTTGCACTATGGTGACACCGGGTCTATTCATGTCACTACCACTATAACCCGGGGCAGCCTATTCAACCCGACCCTAGCACACCAGTCGCTACCTGGTCGCACCAGGAGGACATCTTAACAAAAGGTGGAGTTGCCAACAAACCAAATCACAAGAAATATTATAAAATTTTACTTTTAAGAAATATTATAAAATTTCACTTTTAGGAATATTATATTACTAGCAATTGCCCCAAGGGAGGTGCAATAATACGTCGTGAAGGTAATTGTTAGCGGGTAAGTGAGAACAGGTAGTCTAGTATCTATCATTGCCTAACCAGTATAACCTATTAATAAGAAAAAGAACATCATTGGGAAACACATAAGAATTCATGTTAACCCACCAATCTATTTTGAAACTATTTGATAGTTTAGAAAAAGGCCTGTCTGAAAAAGAGTTAGTGGATAACCTAGTGGAGAACTTTGTTCACATTTGTCTCAAACATCTTGGTGCCAAAAACTTTACTTCATGTCAAAAATTCTGCAAGATATATGAAGGTAGAGAAAAACTGTCATTACGAAGAGGAGTTAACATCTTCAAACCTAGGAAATTGGTAGATATAGAAGATCTACATAATTGTTATCCTTGGAATCGAAGGATAAAAAAATAATGAGTTAACATCTTGCAAGTTACATGAATATGATTATTATATAATGATTGGATGCTATGAGGGTTGGTTTGAAGGTCAATGGGGCTTTCAAGAATGATAATGTAAGAATTATAGAATTCCCAATGCGCCTTGTTTTAATGATAAGTAGCATCTTCTTGGTTATATTGATAGTGTGAACTAACACTCAAGGTGAATTGCTTGCTCTATGGGCGATTTTGTTGTTTGCTTGTACTAAGTAAATTTTTTTTTGTAAATTGTTGGGACTCTAAAATTGTTATTGACTAGTCTATGCGAAAGGATCAGTTATAGGTGGGTTTGTTGGATGGATGGAAAATCATGATGAGAAATCTTCATTTAGCACTTGCACGCTTGCAACTTCAACATGTGTATCTTGAATTCAATGAGGAAGTAGATTTCCTTTCGAAGCAAGCATTCTCGAGGTTGGAATGGAAGGTTTTATTTTATTTGTGGAACTAGTTGAATGAAGGGAGATTTCTTAAGGATACATTTGAATATTTTAAATTGTTGTATTTAGACTTATGATGAAAAGTTTGAGACTTACCGGCCTTTTTGAAGCTAAGGATGGTATTTGGAACTTGTAATAATTTTCTTTTTATATATTTTGCTGAGTCATTTAATATAGATGATAAGGTAGTTTTTGTTGATTTTGGCTTTCTTGGAAAGGCGAAGTTGTATAGACTGTCTCGTGTACAATTTTTCAGTTGCAAATATGAGATTGATAACAAAAGTACTTTGCTTCATCTTCTTTTCAATGCAATTGGTGGCACTCAATTTGGAGTTCTAAAACTTTAGGTATAACAATTTTACCTGAGACACTTGTTTAAGGCTAATTTTTGGGCTATTCAAATTGCTTGACTTACATCGTGTGTATCTCCGAAATGGCAACGATCGAAAAGTTGAAACTTGGACACAAGTTCCCTTTTTTTTAACTTGTGAGTTTTGGACCCTGAGGTGTCATAGAAAAAATGGGAGTGAAAATGCCAAAATGACTAATTAAATGTGAAATTTTCAGAATCTCTCTCAATACTTGATCCCAACTTGGTCTTAGGTCTCTCTAAATCACATGCAAGTATTTATGACATGAAACTGAAACACATGAGATCAATTCACTTCTTTTAACCAATATAGCAATCACACATAAAAATTGACACCAAAGTTTTTGGTCTAATGACCCTGGAAAAATACTTGCTAGAAAACCAGTGAGAGATATAATAGCTTTTATTATCTTCAAGCAATTTACAATTGGTACAATAGATCAATCCAACATAGACTTATCTCTGAGCCAAAAGGATTTGATGCACAAGTCTAATCTCTGAAGGATAGCTGGGTAGTGTTCCCCTTAGACTGAGTGCGTCCCTTTCTTTGATTGTGCCTCTCTCTCTGAAGTTGCTCTTTGATTAGGGCCTCTCGCCCCTCTACAGTTGGATCACTGTCTCGGTGATTCCCTCCCTCTCTTAGATTGATGCA
The DNA here is from genome assembly GCA_001517045.1 of Pseudotsuga menziesii. Lineage (NCBI taxonomy): Eukaryota > Viridiplantae > Streptophyta > Pinopsida > Pinales > Pinaceae > Pseudotsuga > Pseudotsuga menziesii. Next base: position 42,805 of record LPNX010503132.1, on the reverse strand, counting down.
CTTTATCTAAGGTTATAGTTATGACAATATGGGTTTCTTTAGATCATGGAGAGAGATTTTTGAGATATTTTTATGAAAAGCATATAGATTGGAAGTGTTCCCAAGTGTTCAATTTCTTGTTATATGCCAACCAAATAAAGCATTTGATCTTTTGTGGAATGTTTGAATGCCAGATTTTTGCAAACTTGTCCTCTATAATTTTTTTTACAATTCTTGTTGTGACATCTTATTGTCCTCTAAATTTGTTTGAGATTGTCCATAATTTGATTATGATTTTTAGATGTAATTGTTTTTATTTTATTTTTTATTTTTTTGTCTTTATTAGATTTAATATTTTTAAGCTTCTTAAAATCAAGGATTTAGATCTAGTTTTTTTAAAGGTTTATGCCTTTTATATTCTAGTAGATCTACACTCCTTGATAATATTTAGATTTGTGCAATTATGTATTTGAAGCAATCAATACCTTATTTCACTTGGTATGGGGATCATTATAGTGTTAGTGTTCCTCATAACTTGGAATCACATCCACTTATCAAGTAGTATCATCAACTTCTTAATTGACAATAGGAAAATTTATTACCATATATTTCCTTTTAGTAAGAAGAAATAGTAAAAATCCCAAAGTTCAATTTAAAAATTAATAGTGAGAAACTCAACTTTTAGTTACACAATTCTGATGCATACTTTATAACTCGACATGAGTAACTAATATAAACAATATGCTAACCATTGAGGTCGATATGAAATAAATTTATCTCCATTATCAACAAACCCATTAGAATATGTATTTTTATTGAAGATAATGATCACCTATTGGTCAAACCCATTAGAATATGTTTTTTTATTGAAGATAATGAATCACCTATTGGTCAAACCCATTAGAATATGTTTTTTTATTGAAGATAATCAATCACCTATTGGTCTGAATTCAAATTCTCCATGAAGAAGAGGTTCAACCATCTTATGTATCAAGAGAAATTCAAATTGTCCATGAAGAAAAGGTTCAACCCTGTTATGCATCAAGAGAATCTATTAGTAAGATGACTTAAACTCACAAAGCTTCTAGAAATACCTATGTTTAAAGTGTATTCTTTGGAGCAAACACGAATGACCACATCTAATTAAAATATTCTTGGATCTAAGTTTGCAAATAAAACAATATCATTTTAGTTATAGCAATAATAAAGCTTCTTCCTCAAAGCCTTCCACTTCTAGGATTTGATTTGACCTTCATGGAATCTAGAAGTGTCTAAGCCATCCATCTTGCTTTACTAGTAAAAAAAATAAGGAGTCGTCCAATTATCTAAATAAGTATGTCCATTTGGTTGCATAATTCATATGTCTTTAGATTAGATAGAGTTTAGGATGCCTCTCCTCACAAAAAAACAACTTAAATTGGACACAAATATTGTGGTTAACAATCCAGCAAACTTTGTTTGAAATAATAACATCAAACCAATTATAAATTGATTTTCACTTAAAACAATTTTTTGAAAGTGCACAAGCAAATTATTTAATAAAAACTACACATGTAAAGCAAACTCCATCACTATGCAGGTTTTAAAAATTCACATATGATTAGAAAATAACAAAATCTACAGATGCAAAGTAAACTCCATGACTATGTAGCTTTTAAAAATTCACATCTGATTACAAAATAACATGGAAATTTAGCAGAGGCAAACGATTTAAAAGAATCTACAGGTGGAAGCAAACTCCACCACTATACATTCCTGAAAGTCATATTGAATTCCCACAGTAGAGCCAGAGCATAGACTATGAAGTACTCAATCTATTTATTGACACTACTAAGTAAGCACCACTTAACAAAGTTCAGTTACATAACTGTCTATCCAACAATAACCAGGCATTCTACAGCACCAAATTGAAGACCCTTCAGCATATCATGTTTAATGAGCACATTTCATCTCCATCACAAATTACTCCTGCAGGATTGCCATTGTCATCCAATGCAGTATCTGTGTCCTGTCCCTTATTCTGTCGATTCTTCAAAGCAAAAGTCACATGAAGATCGCAGTCACAATCTTTGCAATAGTAGCACCATGCAGTGCCATCTTCATTGCATCCATCATAGACATATACAAGTGTCTGTGTCAATACAAGTGGGTGTTTATGCTGACTGTACCTCATCTCCTTGGTTGATTTCTCAACCATCTGTTCAATTTCCTTCTCCATCCTTTCAAGATGAGCATCAGTGAAGGGATAAGCCTTGGCTCCATGGGTGCACACTGCACTTCTGGCATTATCTGTCAGAGTTTTTCCATCTGGACCAACCACAATCAAGGATGGGATGCTTCTTACACGGAAAAGTGCTGAGAGATCCTTCTAAGTTTTATCTGCAAATGGAAGAGCCAGCCATGGCAGGTTGTTGTAGTATTCTTCAAAAGCCTCTTGATCTCGGTCAGTAGAAAGGTTTGGAGTGAAACTTCAGCAAGGGGGGCACCAATGAGCAGAGAAATACAAAGCAAGTGTCTTGCCCACAATTTCAGATACCTGGACCTATTACAAGAATCAAAACATATAAATAATTATTTCATGTCTGGCTGTGGTTTAGTGGTTGAAAGGCAGAACTCAAAAACAAAAAAACTCAAATTGAAAGTATTGGAAAATTAATTGTTTCACGCTGCTCCTTAGTTCACTAATAACTTATGTATATGTACACTGTAGTTCCCTAAAATCATAACATACTTTCAACCAAATTCAAATAGTTAATTTGAAAACTGTACAATCGAAATTTTGTATATAAAGATTTGTTTTATTTAATTTTGAAGATGATAATCCACCAATCATACTATAAGCAACCCATTTTGTTTTTGGAAAATAGGGAAATAGTAGCCACATTGACTTGAGATATGATAATCAATCAGTCATATTGCAGATACTATGTGCATTAGAGTCAGAATATTATTAAGTAAACTCTTCTTTTTTAAACAGAGAAACACTAACCATATGAGTTTGGATAGCACACTATCAAAACACAAAAGACCAATTGGCTTAAATGCTGAGATTAGACTACCAAAATTCACCCATGACTTGCCCCTTTTGCTGTCTGCTTGTCAGAGCTATCACGACTCCCAAACTTAAAGTAACATTGGGAGCCCAATGAGATTTCAAAATGGGTAATCATAGCAAAAAGCACTCTGACTGACCATTTGTATATATAAACCCTCAAATGTTATGTAGGAGTAGAACTTATTTTATGGTTTTATGGTGTGATTAATGAATCATGGCATAAGAACATTGAAGTTAGTAAGCAGACCTTAGTAACTCACCTGGGAACCTTCATGCTTGAGCACAAAGTTGGGGTCATCAGAAACCAAGAGTGACTCCAGGGTTTGTGCTTCTTGTTTGGCTTTCTCTTAAGCTCGGATTCCATATTCTTGTATAAGGCCCACTGCATCAGTTTGTAATGTAGTGAACTTATTTTCAGTGTGATCTGCAAATGGTAAAGCCAGCCATGGCATGCTGGAGTGAAATTTCTACAGGGACCACACCAGTGGGATGAGAAATATAGACCCACTATCTTCCCCAGAAGCTTCGCTACTGGAACCTATTGGAAAAACACAAATTGGCAATGAGACCATCCAGATTTCTTCCTCAATTGGCAAGGACAAAATCTCGTTCATTGGACAGCAGAAGAGACTCTACAGTCTATGCAGCCCTTATGGCCTCCTCTTTGGCCCTCAGCTCATCAATTCTCTTTGCAGTGAATGGATATCCCTCAGCACCATATTCTTCAATGATCTCCCAATTGCATAAACCCAGTTGACTTGAATAACTTGACCAAATCTGCATGTCTACACAAGATTGATTAGCAATTTTTACTTATAGATCAGTCAGGAAACTAGTGTACAACTATAAAATGAAAAGAAGCTTTTGAAGTGAAACTGTGGCTTACATTTGTCTTCCATTAAGAGTTAAAATGGAGATTGAAGCTGATCTATGATTATAGTAGTCTACAAATGCATTGGATGACTGTAAAGAAGGAAAATCAAATGGTTAGCTTAAATACAGAAAAAAGACTTGAAAATTAAGAGAGCACTAAAAAATAGTCTATAGTATTGTGGAAATTGATGAAAGTAATTGGTTTGGTAAGTAAATGTAACATTCATCTCCTAATTAAATGTAACAACAGCTCTACAGTATTAAAATCGCTTCCGGAAAGGAATATAGCATGTAGTTCCATTAAGAGTTAAAATGGAGATTGAAGCTGATCTATGATTATAGTAGTCTACAAATCCATAGGATGACTGTAAAGAAGGAAAATAACTGTTCCTTTTCGTCGTCTATAGCTCGAATTAGATGCTGGTACGTGTTTGATGTTTGTCTGTTGGTTTTCATGTTTATCCACTATGTTGTCGTGGTCGTTCTCAGTATGAGCACGGGTTTTCACGCTTACGTGTTGAAGAAGAACTGCTCCGAGAAATCTGTTGGCGTGAAACCCTCGTTCCACTTCCACTCGCCGTCTGGTATCCTCACACTCAGACATTCGCAGCCACATCCAAGCAGAAGCCACTCCTCTGGCTCCGACCACACGCCAATGGGTTTTGAATCCCCAACCCCCTCAAATCCTCTGCTGCAAGTGCTCAAAGGAGGAGGCTTAGCGAAATCCCCACAGGGAAACGGCAACAGTAAAAACAACGAGCTCGCCTCTGGAATTATTTCTCAGGACGACAAGAACAGGAGCAAGAAGCTCTGGCTCTCTATCAAGCTTCTTGTCCCGCAGCCAGTGGTGACAGGAACACTTTCAGTTTCTTCGCTGGATCAATCCAACATCAATTTTTTCGACTGCTCTGCACCTTCACAGTACCTCCCCGTCTAGTCGTATGTTCGATTCGCTATGGGCCTCTCTATATATTCTCATCTTTATTTTGGGCCTCTTTAATACATTGTTATTATTAATGTTGTCTGTAGGAGGAAAGTGGGCATTGGTGCGCAGCTGCTCTGATGCCTCTTGTAGACAATGTTTGTGGAGCTGCTATCGTGTCATGTGGTCTCCCATTGAAGGTCTCCGTCGACTACAATGTTTCATATATTTATCCAGTCAAAGTCAACGTAATACCCATTCTCAGATTTATTCCTGCCTTGCCCATAAATTTTTTCCCAAGCAAATGTAATTAGAAGTTGAATTTGGCTGTATCAGAATGAAATTGAGATCGATGCGAGGGTTCTGGGTCACAATGGAGGCCTTTCTACAATAGTTGTGGAACTGAAAAACAAATGCACAGGTGAACTCGTTGCTCAGGCTCGCCATTCCATGCATAATCCTACTACATTCAATCATAAAACCCCTCTCAGCAAAATTTGAGCTTATTTTGGAAAATCTTTCTGTGTTGCTCATATTGATTAAGAAGTGGTCCACCGTGGCACGCGACGAATACTGTTACCTGTTTGAACTTCTTTTAACTCTAAAACATAATATATTGTCTTTGTTACCTTGTATTTTTTTGTATATATTAATGACTTTGCCTTGCCTGATTAAGGGTTTCATTGATGGCATTAAGGGTTTCATTCAATGGTATATATGCCCTTTATTTTTGTTTGAAAGGGGATTTGGTATACTTTAGTCATGTACATAAAAAATAACGCACCAGCAACGGGCATGTTTTGTCCCAAATCCAACTACACTTGGGTATATTCTGGATCAGATCATCCAAACATATCAGATGGCTTGCACAACCGTATTTAAAGTTGTTGAAATGGTATTGAGGGGAGGTGCAGCCGTTGATGCCTTTGTAGACAGCTTAATTGGCACGACGTACTCAAGAAACTTTAAGTACAAAAGAGGAAAGTTGAACTTTTGGTTCAAGGAGCGAGTCCAAAATCCATTCTGTTGGCTCTTAGTATATTTAAATGTCTGTATTTCCATGGCAAAGAGTGTTGATGTATTTAATGTAATTAATGCACTACACTGTGCACTTTCATTGTAACCTTGACATGTGTTCCTAGTGGTCATTAACACCGTTTATTATTCACCCTCAGTGGATTTTTTTAATGGACATTGGTGGGTAGTGTGTGAGCTTGTGGTCTCACATTTTATAGGTTTGGGAGCACATAATCTAAAAATAACACTCCTATATATTTGAGGCTTTGCCTCAATTGTAAATCCTTGTGTCAGATGCACTTTATGCTATTCATTGATTTATTAGTTATCAAGGATACCCATCAAATCTTCTGTTCTGGGTTGTTCATGTGTTCAATGTGTGGAGACTCTACTTTCCTAATGGTTGTAGCATTCTAAAATTATCGAAGGGATCCGCACTCTTGTAAGTTTGGCATGGATTTCAACCTACTCTTAAACAATAAAATTTGTGTAGGAGCAGTCATCATTGATTCCTCCTGATCTCCTATCTTCCTGTTCAGCTCAAGCTTACATATGACACATTTTTTATAACTGTGTAAAAGTGTTTCAGCATCATGATTTATCTATTAGGTCCTTAGTAGGTGTGTTGAGAATGCTTTCAAAAGTCATCACTAAATTGTAGGTGTGTTGAGAATGCTTTCAATTTAATCAACAAAAAACAACTCCATAGCACTTCAATTTTTTTCCCAGTGTTGCATTATCCATTCCTGATACAGTTCATCACAAACATCGAATTATATTATCACGATTTAACCAGCAATTACCAGAGTTTCAACACAAAAGGAGTTTGAATATGTAAATGACAAAAAAACCAACTAACCTTATGCAAGAAGGCATTTGATAGTTTGTAAACCTGAGCACTGAAATTTGTTCCTGCATCCATAACAACAGTCCAGAGGTCTTCCATTGATGCAACAAAACTTATATGCAAGCCATCTTCATTACCCTTTTCAACATGTTGGTGCAGTCGAGAGTCCACAACATTATAATGATATCTGGCACATCAAATAGGTAAGAGTGAATGTATATGCATTATGGTACAATCAATTATCAATCATTGGAACGTTCTGTCTTAAAAGTTCAATAACTATTAACAACATTTTGGAACCCCAAAGAGGTTATTCAAACCGCAAAAACCACCATTGATCATAGAGAGTAGAGACCTACCCACAAAATTTCCACAGGAATTGTAAATAAAATATGAGTGAAATTTGATTTATAGAATTTAACTATTTAGATATTACTAGTCAGCTTAGGAACACACATTAATGAAATTAGAAGCCATGTCAATATAAGCTAGCAAAATTAAGTCCTCGACATTAAATTCAATATGGAAAGATTTTGTTTTACCTCTGTTTCATAGGCCGACGAGCATCATAAGTAGAAATCCACTGTGTTGATGGTGCTCCAAGTCGAACTTTCTTTGTAGGTTGTTCATCCTCATCCACATCAATAACAATTCTTCCATGCTTCTGGCCAACCTATCATACACCAATATCAATCCAAGCTTTCAGATGTTGCTTAGGCTTCCCAAGAGAGACTCACCAAAATAGAAAGCAAAACAGACAAACATGAAGGTCATTAATGACAAAAAAAGGTACTGCACTTGCATTTTCACAAACTCAATATGCTAATTATGTTAAAATTTCAATTCCATTCCAACTTCAAAACCCTAAACAAAGAGCATCCAATACCTTCTGAGCTCCATCTGTGTTGATTGGCCTCATTGAAGGATTTGACCCCAAAATGCCATCAAAAAGAGTTATAAGCTTTAGATAATTTGGTTCTTCATCAAATTTCATATTGACAACTGCTTCAAGAAATTTTTTGAAAGGAGGCGATGAAGTTGCCATCTTACTTTTACAAACAAGAAACCCTTTTGTGTCACCTTGCAAAAGAAAGAGAGAGAGAAACACTCCTTACAAGTACCTAAGGGTAAAAGAGGACCTTATCTTGAAAGCATGGTACCAAAATACTAAATTCTTGAACTACCTGGTAACCTTGCCAAGGTAGCTTGCCTCGAAGAAGGAATATCAAGGTGTATGCCAATGACTCAAGGTCATCTCTTCTACTTCCTGTTCTACCTAGGTGGGCATGGACACTTGCATACCGTACAGTTCCCCTGATCACAATCAGAATCTTAGTTCATATCTGGGGGAGAGGAGGCAGAATTAAACATAAATTTAATATCATAGGAATTCACAAATGCAAACACTGACCTGAATATGTCTGGCCTCTGGTCATAGTCAACGTGCTTTCCAGTCAATACATCCTTCCATCTTGAAGCTGGATAACAAAAATACATTAGTGGTGTACATAGAGATAATATAGGATGATGATTAATGTAGAACAGTAGTGATTTGTTCAGTTTTTGTTTCCTTAATTTTGAATTATCCATAAATAATGTTGATCTTTTGTTTTGGAAATGCAGAGTCCTACTGAATATTTAATTAAATTCAAATTATTTCACCAGTTGTGTAACAAGTTGTATCTTATGGAATTTGCATGGATGAACGAGAATGATTTTACATAGAGAGCAAAATATCATTAAAATTGAAGATCCTCAGCAAAAGATGATCGTAATCAAGGGAGTCAACCAGTCACATGTTCAACTGCTTTCCTCTCTCTGAGATATACCTAAATCAAATGAGAATTAGACGGTATGGAGAAAAAATGATATCTACAACATGCTTTATCCTTCACAAATGATTATTCTTATATGTTGAGTTATATCTGGTAATTCTTTTATCCTTAATGATATATATTTTGACAACTATTCACAGAAGTGATATAATCCTCTAAAATAACGTTGTGGGTGAAATTTGAATACAAAAGCCCCAAGCTTGCAACAAAAAAGAAACATTATGAATCCCCGGGTTATTTCTTAAAAATCAAATAACGAAACTTAAAAAAAAGAAAGGCAATGCCTAAAATTAAATACAAGGAATTTTAGTATTACTGATTAAAGTTGAAATTTCTCTCCAAACCTTTTAAAATAACGAAACTTTAAAAAAAAAAAGCCAATGCCTAAAATTAAATACAAGGAATTTCAGTATTACTGATTAAAGTTGAAATTTCTCTCCACACCTTTTAAAATAGATCGATAGAAATTTAAATGACAGACATTTGGCACGGTTGAATCATAATGTCATTTTGAAAATTGAAATCATGTAATCCAAATGGGGTATGAATAATAAGTGAATACCAAGACAGCGACGTGAAGCTATCTAATACAATTTTTTAGGTGTAAGACTTTAAAGTAAATAAAATAAAACTTACCCAAACCAAGATCTACCAGAAACAGTTTTTTCTCATCTGAGGTACCAGGCTGTCCCATTAAGAAATTTTCTGGCTTAATATCTCCACGGACAAATCTAAAATGGAAAATCATAACTATTAGTATTTATGTAAAGAAATGAATCATTGCAATAAGCCACAAAAGCTACCTTAAAGCATACCCTTTAATGTGCAGCTTTTCCAATATTGATATTGCCTCCACTGCAATGCACGCAACCATCTGGGCCGACATCCTGTCTCAAATATCCATTGGCAATCACAATTAGAGTAAAAATTACTTAAAATATGCAATATGCCTTGTCCAAGGCCATAGTAATACAATGAAGCAATAAAAGAATAATCATTTCTTACACTTGACCAGCATTATTCCAAACATCCCAAAGACTAGGCCCCAACATATCCATAACCTGGAAAATTGGATAAAATATTACTATGCATAATAATTAACAAATAACAAGAATACGATGCCACCATTATCACAACTAAATGGATTTATTTTAAAGCATGTCTAGAAAAAAATGTTGTAGCAGGAACATACAAAGTTCATGGACAATGCAATCAAATTGATGCAGTATTACCACAATTAATGCTCCAACATACCAAAATATAGTAATCTCCCTGTCGCACGTTATAATGAACTCGAGGCAACCCATGAGTTCCACCAAGCATACTGTAAAGACACAATAAATACATATAAAAACCGTACCTAGTAAAATGAGCACTGCAGCAAAGAAGGTGATGAATCAAATAGAAATGGGGAGTAAAGATATTTACTTGTAGACTTCCCACTCATAAGGTGGACCATTAACACAACTTTTATTGCGGTGCTCAAACTTTAAAGCAACCTACATATAAAACAAGACATAATTTTTAAGAACCATTCTAGCTCAAAACAAGCACTCCTTCAACATTCACAAGTATGGTACATCACCCATGCAGTCTGTGTTTACAAGTTTCTAATTGCCACAAGGAGATCAGTACCTCCAAAGCATTCGCTCCTGTGCGATCTGTGCTTCCACATAATCTGCGTCCAACGTAAACTTGACCATATCCACCATTACCTAATTTTTTATCAACTTTGTAAACAGGAGAATTACTGACCTGAACCTGCATGGTAAAACAACATTTGCACCATAAGAACAACATTTACAAACTACCTTTCAACAAGTCCTTTTAATAAATATAGCATAAAAGCCACAGCATTTGAATCTGTGTTCAGCAATCAGGAAATCACCAAACTTCACCAATGAAAAAGAAAATTGTGTTCACGAAAAATTATAATAAAGCAAGTGTGTTTTGTTAACATTCAAGAGCAAAACCATTAAGAGAACAGCTCAATCATGCAGGTAAATAATAGATGTTTGTACTCGAGTAAGCACAACCGAATACATAAAATCAAAATCCAGCAAAAAATGGCTGAATATGGATCCCCATCAAACAATGCAAATTTGCCAAGCCAGATGGGCAATGTTTAACAATGCTAAAGCAGACATTCAAACATATTAATTCCTAAAGTTCTCCAAAAAGTCAAAACAACCGAAATACTATTTAAAAATAGTATGCATGTTAGAGTTTGAAAATAATTTATATTCTTTTAACCAAGATAATGAAAATGCAAACAAATTGCTTTTGATTTTCCTATAATGTTAATACTTCTTAGTTACTGAAGACCACTGAATAGTAAGGGCCAGCAGGAGCAGGGGAGAGTTCTTTATAACCCTAAAGGAAAACAAGAATTGAATTGTGAGTGGAGATCAAGTACTAGCGACAAACAATCAAGCAAAAGTCCTCACCCTTTGTCAAGGAATTATTGTTTTGCAGGATCTGAGAATTGAAAACAGTTTGATCTTTGCTGACTTGTCACCTGTCATTGATCAACGAAGAAAGCCAAGTCTTGGAGGTTTATCCTCTCTATCCTGATCTGTTGCTAGAATAAAAGGGCTCATTCCCTGCCTTGAGTCCATAGACTTTCATATTCTTTGTTCTTGTAATCCTCATGCAGATGCCATGGCAAATAAAGCGGTTACTCGAGATAAATGGGCTTTAGTTAAAAATGGGGTTTACCCTGTGATTTATTATATACCATGAAATACAACATTGGGATCATCATCCTACAAGGAAGATACAAGAACAAATGGTGCTTCGAGAATTTTAAGGATGGTCAAGTCTTTAAGCCTCCTGCTTCCCCCAAACTCACTACACACTTTGACATTCATCGCCGCAGTAGGAGCTTTAACCCAAATCTTGTAACCCAAATATTTTTCACTCAACGTCTGTGATAGAAGTGATCACTCTAACAGAATTGGACTAGGTATCATCAGCAGTGCATAAAACACTATGAATTTAAAAGGATGAAAATAGGAGCTACTGGAAAAAGCAATACCATTTGGACTCGAATCATCCTTGAAGTATGATAAATTTAGTATGTGTCCCCTGGATCTGCTATAATTGATTAGTTCCTCCCGAAATGTGGGGTCAACCTCTCTCAAAGCTCGATGGATAACAAATAAGGTTTTTAACGCAACCTAAAAGACAGCCAATAATAAATTAAACTTTAAAGTTATTAAGAGTCAAACCAAACTAATCCAAAAACAAATATAGCTCCAGTTTTATTTTTCACTCCAGATTGAAAGCTATAGTATATTCAAAAACTAATTGGGACTTTGACAAGTTCAGTATCACAATAAAATAAATTCTTGTATAAAGCAGAATATTAGCATCACAATAACACTCCTTTGCCCTTCCTTATATATCAAAATCTACACTACATTCAAATCATAAAAAAATTTGGTGAATACCATACAGACTTCAAACATAACGTACATCGTAAACTATGTGAAATCCTCCATATTATACCAGAATTTGAAAAACATAAAGACTACTTAAATAAACTGTTCTGCTCGAGGGTAACTGCAACCACATACAACCTTTAATGCCTTTCAGACCACATGTACAAAGTGCAATTGATGCATCGGAGTTTCACTTTGACCACATTACTGGCAGATTGACAACAAGGAAAAAGACCAAGCCTACTGGACTGTCAACTAGTCCAAGTTCCACTTCCCAAATACCAAGAGACATTTTAGCCCATTCATATAAATTAAGACAAGGATTGCACATTACCGCCTAGTTGTGTGTCTTGGCAAGGCGTCTTGCAAGAGCATGGATGCAATACGCTACATCTGCCCGAGGCCTTGTAGCCGATGTTGCTGCAAAAATAACTGCACAAAAATTAAAGATCATCAGATATTAGATTTATGCATCTTGCTTGGAAATCAAATTGCAACGTTTAAAAATCCATACAAAATCACACTAATGTCTTGCAGCAAACCACCCATTGATGTAAAAATGCCTATTGAGCTTTAATGTATCCACTCCAGTAAAAACGAAATGGTGTTTGACTCTTTGAGTGCAGAAAAGAAGACATCCACTTACTTCGAATATGCTTTTCTTTTGCTGGCCTCTCCACGTGATTTGTGGCCTTCACAATAGCAATATCCAGATCCTACAAGTTTATATATGAGTGTTAGAATTGTGGAAATGAAACTCAGGAAATTTGATGACCAAGACAATCAAAATGCATGCAATGTACTTACATTGTGCTAGATGCATAAAAACCTATCAACAGTACATGCAATATCCTTAGACTGCACTGGTAGGAAAATTAATACCTTGTATTCACTGTTCACTTTGGTGAGACTGACTGTTGTTGTGTCTTTCAGCGCACCCAATGCCTTCCTCAGGCTCTGTTGTGTGCCACCCCCTGACATTGTACTAGTCTAATCTGGCAAAACAAAAGATGATTCATTACCTGATGCTCAAAAAGAAATGACAAAAATAACAAACCACTGAATCTTGCCTTTTTTATCCTTTGACTGCACAACAATATTAATGAGCAAAATAGAAATTAACCCTCATTCGACACTCTTAACACTAAACCTTCTTGTTTCTCCCTAGATTTTTCCAGATGACCCTGAATATTGGAGCAGCTCTACTTTTTCTTACCAACTCGCATATAAATGCAGCAATTTTCTCATTTTTTCTATTTTGATATTATTCATAGAATAAGTTCATTTCATTATTCCAAATAATCTATAGCATTCCCTGGTTTTATATATACTACAGAGGCCCACTTTACTTATTTCAACCAGGAAATCAGTGCATGACTTTTTCAAAGTGGATCCTTGGTCCTGACTCTGCTGTTACTGGTTTTCTATCCTCAAAACCTTGATGTTTTTTATAAATTAAGCAATCAATATATTCGACTACTAACTTTTATAGAGCTGAACCTAACCTTGGTTTGTTACACTAAGCAATCAATATCTTCGACTTCTAACTTGTACAGAGCTGACCCTAACGTTACTTGGTTTCTGTTATCCTTTCTATCGATAACCAATCACTTTGTTAATATGCTCTGGGCCTATTCAATTCAATCCGAACTTTCTTGTTCCCGTCAAATGGTAACCAACTGAGCTAATTTTCAATAAATCGGCCCCATATTCTCATTTTCATTCATACTGATCATTATGACACCAATCTTTAATAAATGCGTTACCTAACAGGCTTGATTTTATTGATTTTCAAAACCTCTCAGTGGGTCAAATTCTCTCGCGAGCGGGGAACCTGGCTTGAGCATGATTAGCAACAATTCAGTAAATAGTTATTATACTTGAGTAATGATTAATTAAAAGAAAACTCGAAAATGATACTTCGAATTTATGTTTTTGAGAAAATAGGAGATGACCGCCATTCACCAAATAATCTAAATGATCATTTTTCCTGCCCAGAAAAACCAGAAGTTCTGACATTAATGTTGACCGATCTAAATCACCATTTTTCATGCCCAGAAAAACTTGAAGTTCGGAAATAGAAGAAAATTATGGATGGGCAGTTATTTTATGGAGAAGAAGCAAAAGTTATAAAAAATGTGTAACAGGATGAGGATAAACTAGAGGTTAATTCAAAATTGAAAACCTGAAGATTGAGGTTTCAGCAAAGAAGAAATACCTGAATTTAAGGAGAATCTACTTAAAAATGAAAAGCACATTAGAATCTAGTATTTCTAATGTCCTTATATATTTACAGAGAGCCTGATAACTCAAGCAAAATCATATAATGAATAATGTTGAATATGTGTGAGAGAAATTGATCCATACCTCCAAATCTATATGGTCAACAATATGAATTAGAGAACCTCCACCTTCACAGGGCCGAATCAAATATCCACTAGGATGCATTTCAGCTCTAACAAAGTGCTGCACAGCAGGCATGCTAGGACCTCCCTGAGTACCAGTTAAGGATCTCTCGCAGACCTTCAAGAAGGTTTTGGAAGTTTTACAGAGTTCAACTTACCACAAGACTACCATCTTCCAATACAGAGGTGTATCTAAGAGTCCAGAAATCCTGGGCAGGAGCTAAAGTAGTCAGTGCATACATCTGCAATTAGTATTAGCATTCAAATTAGGCATTGATGAACACTTCACAAATTCTATATGGCTACAAAGTTCTCAGCCTACAAATCGTTTTACCTGCATGTATAAGAGCTCAATGGTTCCTCCATTTCCAGTTGTGAAAACAATAACAACAACCACACTGCGGCAATCCCGAAGCCAAGATGTGCGATCTTTGAAAATCTCTGCAACCTGAATTAAACAACAAAAAATAAAAAAATAAGAACCAATTCCTCTTTCAACCTGCAATGAAGACAGAGATCGCTGGGAATGCAGATATGTTTACCTTTGAAGGGTCTATACCAACAAGAGAACAAGCTCGTGCAGCTACTCCAGTACACCCATGTGAAATAGTGACAATCCCAATAGCATCCGGACCAGGCTGTACAAAATGCCCCACTTTCAAGAGTCCATGAGCTGATATTTGCGAAATCTTTCGGAGGAAAACCCCAACAAGTGAAACCCCAGGACAATCTAAGTTTCTGCACGAGGGGGACGCTCTTGAGCATGACGCTTTCGACAGTGAGGCCCGACCCGAATCCAAACAGGACTCCCACATCTAGCCCCTCTCCGGTTGTTGAACATCATTTTTCTTGAGAGGACTTCCTCATCTCGTCCAAGATGAAGTGCACGCACGCACTCGACATGTTTCCATATTGGCTCAGGACTTGCCTCGTCGCTCTCAGTTTCTTGGGATCAAGATTCAGCGTCTGTGCGGTCCACATCAGCTCGAAACAGGGCTTCTCCACTTCAGGGATGGGATCGACTCCCACGATCAGGGCTGCTGCACCGTCGCCGAAGAGAGCTTGGCCGACCATACTGTCCAGGTGAGTATCAGAGGGGCCACAGAAGGTAACAGGGAAACGACAACCGAAGAAATTGCGAAGGAATTGCACACACAGAAACCTATGCTGCAAATCCAGAGCTGTGTAAATGTGTTGTGTCGTTCGCTGAACAACCAATTTACGCCCCCACTAGTGAAAAACCCATGGGTAAGCAACAAGTGGATAATCCATAAAGTGGAGGAGAACACCAGTGGACAATCCATAAACACGTGTCAACAGTTCTTTTCCGAACTTGTTCGAGAAACGCCTAACGACGTAAATATTCTAAAATTATAATCATTTTTATATTATGTTAAAATTAAATTATAATATATATTTTATATTATTTTAATTATTTAATATTATAAAATTATAAAATATAATTTATATTATTTTAATTAATGGATAATTAATTATAAAATTATTTTTATTTTTTATTTTTAATAATTATACAATTTAAATTAAATTTATGCATTTACCATATATATAAATATTTATCAATTTTTTATTTAAATAAAATTAGAAATCCACCCTAATTTATATGCGTACTAGGCATTTTAAATTTCAATTATAATACAATTTCTAAATGTAAAGATTCAATTCTAATGAATCCTGTACTTTGTCAACAAAGTATTATAAAGTTTTATCATTCCATCAAAGTATTGGGTTTAGTATTTATGTTAAAGTTGTGTATAAATTTTAATATTTTTTAATTTTTTAGTTTTTTTATTTTATATTAAATGAGTATGATGATGATTAAGTTTACTAAAGATAATATTTGGCTTATTTTAAAATATTGTTTTTGTGTTAAAAAAATTTCGAAGAAGTTTTCCAAGCTTACTATCAATATGGCAAGTTAGGAGGTTATAAAGGTTTGTATTGTAAAAAATATTATGAAACTCACATCTAGTTACTACCCAAATATCTTCCAAATTAAGATTAATGACAAATATTTTTCACACCACAATTTCTCTTTAAACTTAAAAATAATAATATTTTTTGACATAATCAATGTTCTACAAAATGTAGTTTTCATCATGTCTTAATAATTTAAGTATTTTTATTTTTATCTTTATGTTTATAAATATTAAGTATTTTAAGTATTTTGTTTTTTAACTTTATATTTATAAATAAATAATAATTTATTTTATTATGTAATTTACATTTTATTATAATAAAAATTTAAATTTTATAAAAATATATTTAAAATATGTTAGTTTATATGTCATACCTAATAATTGAAATATCATAACTAATAATGAATACATAAATAACCTACCGTTTGTGATACTAAAATTGTATTTTTGTTGGATCTCAACGTACTATTACTTATAAAAATTACTCATCTTAAAGCACGATAACTCTATAGAAAATATAAATATCGTTTTATAGCTTTAAAATTTATTAATGTCGTAACTTATGCTGCGTGGCTATATAACCAATTGAAAACTTACAACATTGCATGTTATGTCATACTCTTGGTTATGAAGATGGAGGGAACAATCTTATGTTATGTCATATTTGTTACACTTGAGATGTGAAGATGGAGGGAACAATCTTGGAGCAACTTCTTGATTTAGCGTACTTTTTTTGCGGTGAACCTGGAGTTGATCTTCAGAACGTAATTTTCATGGTGGTATTATACTTAGGATCTTAATGATTGGATTTTATTATCCTTGATTTGCCTTAGGTATTTCGTGTTTGTCGGTTCTTAGGGCTCTTTAGATTGAGATTATCGTTAATCTTGTTTAGTCTGTGGGTAATCCATGCCTTGAGGTGTCGTTTGGGCGATGCTTCGTACTGAATGAGTTGATGTCTGGATGCAATTGATGCATGATGTGTTTGGATTAAATGCTGGCGTCGATGGTTTAATGCATTCAGATCTTCGATTGTACAATTCGCTATCAGGGCGACAGATACGATAGACGCTTGGTAGCTTCACCTGGTTGGTAGATCTTGTAATGTGATCATCCATTAACTTGTTGGCATGCGACTATCAGGTAGATCCTCCCTTTTGCTTTCAAGGTGGATATCATTAAGTACTTATTGATTGTTGTTTCGAGGGACGATCCTCATCCGTGGACACGTTGATTCTTGTTTAATGTCTTTTTGTAAAACGAAATCATTAGCGCATACGCCACTTGGGTTGCTGAATTCTATTAATGAGGATAAGCAAGATGTAGTAAGGGTTTCAGCGATTCATTCTAGAGTGAGGTTATTGATGGGAGCCATGGGGGTTCCTGTGATGCGCGAGGACATTGCTGGTTCCAATCCTGTGAACATTTGTATGGTCGGGGATACTGGGGATAGTCGGAGACCCAACGCTGTATTTTGTCCTTCGGATTATGTGCATGGGCATGCTGTTGATACAATGGAAGGAGGTTTGCGAGTTCAGGACCAGGACGTGGTTTCTGAGCAGGTTTCATTGGTCTCTGATCAGCCGTTGGTGGGGGTTTTGAAGAGCTTAGGTATTGGAGGAGTTTTTAAGGATTCTTTAACTAATCCCTCCGTGGAGTACCTGTTGGGCAACATGGATGACCCATATCTAAGTAAGGAGGATAATAATACTGCTCCTGTGAATCTTGTTGCGAGTGGTGGTGCTAAGGAAGGTAGGAGGAACAACATTTGCCCTGTGAATGTTTTGAGTCTTAACGCCAAGAAAGACTTTCAAGGAAATCTGGGACCTATTCAATTTGATGTTTTTGAGGATCGAACTTTGGTTCGGGATAGGGTTTTGAAGGTTCCAATTCATAATGCTGGTTATGAGATTTATACTGAATCATCTTTGAAGTTCGAGGGTTTTGCTTCTATTGCTATGGATGATACTGTTCAGGTGGTTCATTCTTCTGAGGTTCGTTCAGAGGTTGGTTCTAGTTTATCTGGCGCTCTGAGGAATTTTAGGGATTTTGGTTTTCATTTGGGTGATTATGAACCAATAGTCATTTATACTGCTAATGTATCAGCTGGAGCCAAGGGTGATGCTGTTAGGATCCCGAGTCTTGAGGTTGAAGGTTTGGTTGATTCAGTGATTCATGGTAATTTGTCTTCTCCTGCGGACTCTGTGATGGCAGAGGGTATTAATTATGGATTGGCTGGTGTTTTGGATTGCAATGCCTCTATTGCAGCAGATGAGCCTTCTGTTCCATTGGGGTACACTCTTCGGGATCCTAGGTTGGCTTCGCAGTTGGTTATTGAGAACCCGATGGTTTTGGAGACTGTTAAGAAGAGACCACACACACCCATAAGGAAACTTGTAAAGCCTGTCTTGTTGACAGTGGGAGAGGATGTGGGCCTTAATGAGATTGTTCTTACTAATGCGACGACATTGGTTGGAAGGTTCGGAGGCCGTAAATTTAATTCGGATAGTCTAAAAGGCTGGGCTGCATTGGTATGGAAAGATCTCATTAAAGAGACACCTACGGTATTTATCCTTCCAAGCGGATGGATTGCTTTCAAATTCATCAATGAGGAAGATGCTACACTGGTCCTGGCGAGTACCTGGCTATGGGACAATGCGGGGCTCTTGATCAAAAGATGGACACCTATTTTTTATCCTCAAATTGAAAGGTATGACCAACTTCCAATATGGTTTAAACTCCCTTATTTGCCTTTCGAATATTGGTCTGCTGATTTTTTTGAGCTGGTGGGGAATACCCTAGGTACTCATTTAGAAACTGATTTCTCCTATTTGCAATCTGGAGTATGATGTATGGGCAGGGTTTTAGTTTTGTTAGATTTTCGGAATGGGTTTCCCACCGATTTGGTCATTAAAAAGGGACATTCTAAACTTTGTCAGCCTTTGGATTACTTGGGTATTCCTTTTAGGTGTTTTAGATGTCATGTTCATGGTCACTTAGAGAATGATTGTTCTCTACCCTTTAATAAAAAATCCTCTTCTGTTCAAAAAATTTGGAAGGATAAGAATTGTGAGTCAAATTTGGGTGATAAGGGAGGTTTGATTCCCGAGAAGACATTGGAGGATTTGAACTTGTCAAAAGAGCCTCTTGAGGGTGAGATTAGTGGTGCACAATCTTTTTTATCTCTACTTAAACCTCTAAGTCTTAATACACTGTCTGAAGGTACGGGTTGGGATAAAAATGTTATGGCACCTGTTTTGGAAACATATCATGATTTTGTACAGAATGGTGCTTTAAGAAACCTTGGGTTTGTTTCCCCTCCTAAGGCCTCTCCTGTTGTGCGTAAGGGTTATCTTCTTCGATCTATCTCGAAGTCTTTTATTGATGGGGATGGAACAGATCGTGATCCTTCCGGGATTCCTTTTGATAAGGGTCGGGTTGGGGCTCTAGTTAAAGTCAATCATACTGGGAATGTTGGAATTGGGGCACTTAGAGCTTTGAATGCCTCTCCAAGGTATCCCTAATGATTGTTATGACCCTTAATTGCATAGGTTTGACTAGTTTACCTAAAAAACTAGTGGTCAAAAGATTGATTGAACAACAATCTTTAGATGTTATTTATTTACAAGAAACTATGGGTGATGGAGGTTTACTGGTGAAAGATATGGAATTAATGTTAACGAGATGGATTTTTGTATCTATTGATGCTAGGGGCAGATCTGGGGGGATTCTTCTAGGGTGGAGGGCTCGGAACTTTCTTTTGTTGAATGCTTGGGCTATGCCCTCTAGTCTCTGTGTTGTGATGCATTCTATAGAACTACAGTTGGATTTAACTTTTATAAATATGTATGGGCCTTATTTGGCCAGGGAATCCTTCTGGAACAATTTATCGGGAATGGATTGTTTCACTAGCCCTTATTTGGTATTCGGGGGAGATTTAAATTTCTCTTTGGGAATGTCTGAGATTTGGGGGGATAATACCCGAGTGGATGCATTATCAGATTTCTTTACTAATCTTTTGGATGGGTTAGGGCTTATTGACATTGTCCCTCTGGAATCTATTCCAACCTAGTCTAATTGCAGAGTTGGTTCTACAAGCATCAGTAAAAGGTTGGATAGACTTCTTTTATCAGCTGATTTTCTAGATAAGGATTTTATTCTCAAGCAGTGGATAGGGTGTGGAGGAAATTCAAATCATCAGCCTGTTTTTCTACAAATAGCTTCTAGAACCACTAAGGCTCACTGTCCTTTTAAGTTTAATGCATGCTGGCTAGAAAACTTGGAATTGGTTGAGGAATTAAAAGGTTCTTGGGTGGTTTATGATGCTTTGTCTGATATTTCCCCTGCATCCCAGTTTGTTGCGAATCTTAAAAGGATTAAAGATCTTTCCATAGTATGGTCCTTGAAGAAAAAAGCTCTGGATATAAAGAACTTATTGGATATTGAATTTGAATTGAAGAGGTTTTTCGATAGGGTTAATACTGGTTTCAATTCGGAGGAGGATAAATTGTTTTTAGTTGAGCTTAAAACACGTAAGAGAAATATATTAGTTTTCCGAGAAAAGGAGGCTCGTCAAAAAAGTAGGGCATTATGGCTATTGTGTGGTGATGATAATACGTCGTATTTCCATAAATTTGCGGCTCATAGGAAAAATATTAATACTATTTGGAAAATAAATGATGATTCTGGCAAGAGTGTTGAAGGCGCTGAGGATATTGCAGAGGCTAGGATTAAGCATTTTGAGTCCTTGATTAGGGAAGAAGTTGATCTTCATCTCCCTGAGATAGTGCAAAGTGCTATTTATTTCCCTGCATCTGTTACAGAGGAAGATAATAGTGAGCTTATGAAGCCTGTTCTATTACAAGATCTTAAGCATATTCTTTCCATAAGTAAAAATGATAAGAGTCCAAGACCTGATGGCATTCTTGTAGAGGTTTACAGAACTCTATTTGATGTGTTGGGAGTGGATATTCTTAGAGTTATTGAGCTATCAAGGACTAGTCGAAAGATTCCTGCAGTTTTCAACTCTACCTTTCATGCGCTTATCCCAAAGATTGATCATCCATTAAATTTTGAGGATTTTCGCCCGATCTCCTTGTGCAATTTTGCTTACAAAATTATTGGCAAGATTATCTGTATCAGGATCAGAAATGTTTTGGGTAGGTGTATCTCTGGTGAACAGTTTGGGTTTTCGCCGGGTAGACAGATTCATGATGCAGTTGGGGTTATTCAGGAAGCTATGCATACTATGCATTGTAAATCCTTAAAGGTTGTAATGATAAACATTAATTTATCTAAAGCTTATGATCGTGTAAGCTGGACTTATCTTCGTGTTATACTTTCCAAATTAGGTTTTTTTGGGAATTATATTTCATGGATTATGAGTAGTCTCTCCTCTGTTTCCTTCTCCTTGCTTATTAATGGTGTTGCAACTTCTTTTTTTAAAGCTAGTAGGGGACTCAGGCAAGGCTGCCCTTTGGCACCATTATTGTTTTTGGTGGTGGTTGAAGGCTTAAGCAAGGCTATTCTTTATGCCAAAGCTTATGATACTTATCATGGATTATCTTTTGGAAATGATATTGTCCTTACCCATGTACTTTTTGTGGATGATATAGTAATGGTTAATGATGGATCTGATCAATCTCTTTCTTCATTATATGAGATTTTATTGATATTTTGTAATGCTTCAGGAATGAAGATAAACAATGATAAATCTACTTTATATTATTCATGTATGGAAGAAGTTGAGGTTGTTACTTTACAGAACATCTTTACTTTTTCTGTTGACAGAATTGTAAATGATATGAAATATTTGGGTTTTTATCTTAAACCTTGCAGATATCTCTTAAAGGACTGGGATTGGCTGATTATAAAGGTGGAAAAAAGGATTAATCATTGGAGCTTTCGTTGGTTATCTAAGGGGGGTAAGTTGATATTGATCAAAGCTATTTTAGAGGCCATTGCGGTCTATTGGATGCACATGTGGATTCCAATGGGGATCATTGAAAAAACTAGGAAGTTTTGTTTCAAATTTCTTTGGTCTAGTTAGCAAAATTCTCAAGGTTTACCTTGGACATCCTGGAAAATTTTGGCTTTTCCTAAGTCTATGGGAGGCTGGGGACTTAAAGTTCCAGTTGTTTTTGCTAAAGCATTGGCAGCAAAAAATGTATGGAATATTATTCAAGGTTCGGGACTATGGGTACAAATTGCCTATCAAAATATATTCATCCGATGAATATACTTGAAGGATTAGATCTCCTGCCAAGAGGTAAAAGAATATTTCAATATGTTGGAAAGCTGTGTTGTGGGCTTTTGACATTATTGGATATTTTTTGGTATGGAGGATTGGTAATGGTAATGATGTTCGTATTGGGTTAGATCCTTGGCTAGGGTGTAAATGGAGACATGCTCTACCTGAACCAATGCTGGCAAAATTACATCTGGCTGGATTTTATTGTTTATCTGATATTGGACATATTGGACTGTCTGCTTTGTTGCCTCACCAATGGTTTTCTGCTGATTTTATTGGCTTGAATGATCCATATGAGATTGAACTTTGGAATGGCTACTTAGCCTTACTAAAATCCAATCATGTTAGGATTACTAATGATGTTGATACTCTTGTTTGGAATCTATCTAAATCTGGCAGGTATTCCCCTAAAGACGGTTATGTTCAGCTTATGAATAGGGACATGAACCTTATCTGGTGGTGGAAAG
Source organism: Pseudotsuga menziesii (assembly GCA_001517045.1). Taxonomy (NCBI): domain Eukaryota; kingdom Viridiplantae; phylum Streptophyta; class Pinopsida; order Pinales; family Pinaceae; genus Pseudotsuga; species Pseudotsuga menziesii. The sequence goes on along the minus strand of LPNX010503132.1, from coordinate 19,775 downwards.
TCTTATGGAAGATGAGGTGTCCTCTAAAGTCTAAATTATTCTGGTGGTTTCTTTTATCTGGTAAAGCATTGACATGGGATGTTCTTATCCTGAAAGGATGTAAAGGACCTGGCCATTGTTGTCTATGCAAAATGGAAGAAGAGACTAATTTTCATATTGGTGTTGAGTGTCCTTTCACTCAGTCTGTCTGGTTTATTATTGAGGATCATTTCAGACTTAATAATCTTTAGCATGGAGATTCTGTGGCAGGTTGTTTCAAAAACTGGTGTTTGAATTTGGAAGTTGCAACTTTCAAGCCATTAGCTATCATTGTTCTATGGTTTATCTGGAAGGCCAGAAATTTGTCTTGTTTTGAGGATTCATCCTTATCTCTTGCACAGGTATCCAATTTCAGCTTGGGTGTGATGAAGAATATTCCTCAGAAGCTTTATGTGGCTTCAATTCACAATATATTGATCAAAGTTATTGATAAATCCTATGCTTAGGGTTTTTTCGATGGATCTGCGGCTGGGGATCCCATAGTGTGTGGAGCTGGAGGTATGCTATTTTTATCAGATGTTCATTATTTTTCCTTTAAAGCTGGATTAGGAGGGGGTACTAATAATTTTGCAGAATTATGTGCCCTCAAGCTTCTACTTACTTTGGCTTGAAGGAAATATTTGGATAAAACTCAGATATTCGGAGATTCTCAGTTAGTTATTAACTGGGCGTCTGGTAAGTACCGAATTTAGAATTTAGAATTAGTTATGATTCTCCGGGATGTTAACAATTTAATTGATAGTTTCGAATCTGTGTCATTTAGACATATCTATCGAGAAAGAAATTTTTCTGCAGATGCATTGGCAAAAGCTGGAGGATGTATCCCGGAAGGAACCTGGTCCATTAAATAATTCAGAGAGGAAGCTGTTGTGGAAACCTTTCAGGTTTTCTAAATTAGGTTTTTATTACAGGTTCAGCTTGGTGAAGACTGTTGGTGAATTTTGGGCTGAAATCTGCTGGAGATTCTATGTTCGATAGATGCTTTTCTGGATGGTGATACTATATGATTTATGGACTGTGTTTATTCTCTGAATAGTTCTTTTTTGAGCTGGTTTCATTTTGATGAGTTGATATTATTCTTTTTGATAAACGGTGTGGTTTGATGGTGAACATTAAATGGTTCTTGATTGAGCTGTTTTTTTTATGATGATGCTAAGCTCTTTCTAGCACTTTGACATTCGGTTTTATGAGCTCATTTGGAGCTTTATTTTGAATGATTTTGATAATTTCAAAAGTATTTTTGAAAATGGTTACTGAGATTTGTCCTTTTGATCAGATATAATCTGCTCATCACTTGTAATGACTATAGGTTTTTACTGTTCACATGAGCTCTTTAAGGAGTATTATCATGACTGTTACTACTGACTATAAGGCTGGGACTTTTTGTTGTTAATGGTTTTTGGGCGATCTGTCAATTGTAAATAAATATATTTACGACTTTTTTCCTTGGAAAAAAAATATAACCAATTAGAATGCATGCAATAACAGCTTATTTGAGTTGGGTCATGCTGAGGCATTCCCTTCATGTAAAAGGGACATTATGCTTAAAATATCCTAGGAAAGGTTAAAAATGGAACAATAAAACACCACTTTTTTTTACCTATGCTTCTGGTTGGTTTTTACTAGTTTTTTACCATAGATTTTTAAGAAATTTTTAAAATGTTCAGAAACACTGTTAGATTTTATACGTTCAATTGGTGGTTAAACCCATTAAAGTGAAAATGTAGTTTCTCCTTTCTGCTTGTTGCTCTGCTGCTAGTTGTTCCCAGTTAAACCCGTTAAAGTGAAAATGTAGTTTCTCCTTTCTGCTTGTTGTTGTGCTGCTGGTTGTTCCCGAACCTCAGTCGAGGCCTTACCAAATGGTGGGAAACCTTGATTTTTAAAGTGGTAACCCATTGATAAGGTGGTACGCTTATTGATCAGGTGGGATAACAATATTTTTCATGTATAACCCATGATTTCTCAGGTGGTATATGAGTGCCCTGCGTAATTGATGGAGAAAAATAGAGAAAGAAGTAATGCCAAGTTCCGACTTAGTAGCCCTTTCAAGTCCGTCGTTGATCAAAATTATAAAAACTCCTCTGTGATCAAGAGAGGATATTGTAATATCTATGGTTGTTGAGGGATTTTCCTGTCACCTGATTTCATTTTTGAGCTTTAAATTTCCCAACAAACAACAAAAATTACAGATTTTGTGGATTAAATTCACCAAATTCCGATAAAAAAATAAGCCTGAAAGTCAAATCATCCCCCATTAGACAGCTCCAAATAAAACAGGTAACTAGGTATGCCTTTCATCAAATGACAACAGAATGACCAATGCGATAACCGATAATGATGAATACGATGACAACATAGTGACAAATGAACTAAACAAACAAAAAAAACAAAAACTTGTTGGAATTTCAACTTCAAGATTATTTTAAGATGCCTATCATCTCCACCCAATCAAGCAACACCAATCTCTCTTAATATATCTGCATTAGGATCCATAGTAGCCACTAAATAATAAATACAAAAAAAAAATTATTAGAAAAATGCACATGGTATAATGACATATCTAAGAAATGAAAAATGTAAAAATAGAGTTCAAAAAATAACGATGTGAACTATTTATAATTGAACAATTGCACCAATGAATAAACATTCAACATTTTTCCATCCTAAATTTATGTCGTATATGAGTATTATTTTAAATTGCTAGATACGTACATTAAATGTCCTATGTGTATATGTCATCGCAAGCTTCTCTACCTTATTTTAAGGCTTGGATTATGAAATTTCATCAAAACTGTAGGGTGTTGACTAATGCCCTTGGAGGACCAACTCTAAGATTCAGAGTAGAGGGAAGGGCTACAGACTAGAGGAGGGGGCACATGGTATTATTGATGAATAAAATCCCAATTAGTTGTATTTTTACTTGATTTTTTTAGTTGTATTTTGGGGAAGATATGAATCCCATTTGATATTTTTTTAATTGTATTTTAGGGAATATATGAATTCCACTTGATATGTTTTAGTCGTATGCAACCTTTCTATATACATGAAAAAAATTTCATATTTATGAATAGTGGTTTGGATTCATAAGGATCTCATGGATATATATCCATCTAGTGAAATTGATTTAATTTTTATGAGTAAATTGGGGTTTTAATTTCTTTTGGGCATACAAATGACTAGAATTATGGTTCAAAATTTTTTAGGTCATACAAATTAGTAAAACTATGGTTTGAATTTATTTTATGGCATACAAATTATTGAAAATAGATTATTTAGAAGGATTGATTTTGATGTAAATACCTTAGAGGGAGGATAATAATTCCTAAAGTAGAATATGGAGGACATTCTCACCCAAATCACGTTCACCAATACCTTCTTTGGTCGCCGGAATCAGTGATTATCGTTGCCATGGAGAAAATGATGGGCGTGACCCTTTTTTGGGAATAAAACATGTTCTACAAAATGCATACACATTTTAGAACTACATAGCATGTACGGATTTTAGAACTAGATAGCATGTACGCATTATGTTTAACTATCCTACTTGGCCTGCATCTTGGAAGGATTGGGACTAGGTTTGGAAGGATCGAGATTGCTTGGGATCTATTCTCTTTTATAGAACTTGAATGAGTTTATTAAATCTACCATTGCATCTAATGGGTCCCTCAACTTTGTCCACTCTCTCTTTACAATTTTATATCCTTTCCCAACACTATATGATACTCTTCATCATCAACTAGCTTCCCAACTGAAATTGAATTCATTCAAAGCTCTAGTGCATGCTTGACCTATTTAAACAATAAACTAAAACCATCTCCTATCTTTATTATAAAAAAACCCACTCCTTGAATACTATAAAAACTATTGTTACCCAAGAAAGTCATACTCATATTACAAGATTTATAAGAAATAAAATTATCTCTACTTGGGGTAGCATGGTGCGAGACTCCAAAATCTAAAATCCAATACTATCATGTCTATAAGTATAAAGGTGCACATCCTCACAAGAAACAATAATTAATACCTTGACATATACTGTAATATCAGTGGTTTCCTCATTATTTTTATTGTGTTGGTTGTTATTTGCTCATTTCTCTCCTTTTTCTCTTGTTTTAATCATGCATTGTCTTTTCGCATGGCCAGGTTTTCCACAATGATAGCAGGTTAATCTTCCATGCCTAAACATTGACCTGCCTCTAGATTTGGATCATCGTGTTTTCATTGTTTCCTTTTGCAATCACCAAGGGTTATTACCTCCATATTTGGCATTTACTCTCCCATAGATTTCTTGCACATCTCTTTATTTAATAAACTATTAGAAACATCTTCAAAACACAATTTACCTTTTGGTGTCACATTACTTATTGTGATAACAAGGTTCTGCAACTATTTGGTATTGAACTCATTAGTAGGAGGGTTGGGATTTCATCATCAAACACAATCCTCAATGAATTGAGTTGGTTCAAAACTATGTGCAACTCATTTGGATGTTCATCCATTGGGATCCCTTCCTTCATTTTGACATTAAATAACCTTTTCATTAAAAATAATTTGTTGATTGTCATTTATTTCTTAACAATTGTTATATGAGAAAAGTTTTCTTAGAAATTTGGTGGGTGTAAAGTCCATTTCCAGTTGAGTGCAATAGAGTCCATGATAAACATTAAAAAGTTTAGTGCGGTGAAATTCTCCAAATGATGATAAAAAATAGAAGATATAATGACCTTAAAAGATTTTAAATTATTGAGTGAAGGAAAATCAAAGAAACCTTCATTCATGACTCATGGATATTAGGAGAAGATAGATCAAAAGACAATCACCATTATCCAACAATATTTAGCAGACACCATATACTTCCATAAAAAAAAGAAAATGGAGTCATTATGGAAAAGTCTCATTATTTTATATGAAAAATAACAAATCTCATGATAAACATACTAGACTCATTGATAAACATATCAGATCTAATGATATAGATAACAAAAATATAATTTAAAAAATGCAGAAAGAAAAATAACAACAAGACACATAAATCTTACGTGGAAAACCTAATAGTGTACTGGAAAACCAATGGAAAAGAATCATCATCTTTTATTTTGTATAAGAAAAGAAATGCATACATCAATCTTCATCTCTACTCCAAGAGAAATAGAAATAGAAAACTCTTTAGAAGATTTTAGATATAGAGTACATTCTAGAAGATTAAAGAAATGAACAAGTATTATTTTTTATTTATTTATATTTTATTTTGTGTCACATACAACAATCCAATGGGAATCCTATCTATCTATTTGTTAGAGTAAATGAATTTTATCTCGTATCTATACCCATTCAAAAAATACAAGTATTATGTGTATTTATTATAAAATTTCACTTATTATAATAATAATAACAAGATCCACGAGGTGGCAATGTTCCCGACATTGCATTTGCGTTGGCTTGTTGTTTATTAAAATTGAAATTAATTATTTATAAGGTTTACAGATGCAATTAATGCATCTGTAAACCTTATATCCAAACACAAAATACTTCCCATAACATTGGGTGTAACATTTATTTTCTTCATAGAAGCCACCATGCCAATTAGAAGGAAGCCACTTTTGAGGAAATAAGCGGTTAATTTTAGCAGTGTTTTATTGTGGGAATTGAAGGGAAAATCAATGAATCTGTCCACTTAATAAGAAACTCATGAAAAGATTCAAATCAATCTGAAGAATACTTTGAAGCAATCTATGCCAAGCTATATAACTTGACAAGTTTGTCAGTGTTTTATATTAATTTTAAAATTTGAATGAAAAGATCGTGTCACTATTATTTTATTGTCATGGAACAAAGTTTTAGCACTGATTGGGGTATTTGAATTTTATCAAAATGGCTAGTTTAACTTATATAATGTTGGATTCGAACAATTTGAATTTTAAATTGAACTATTCAAACTATAATGTATGAATTTTGAATGTTTGAACAAAATTGTATGGGAAAAGAAGTGTGGAGTAACAATCATGTGGATGCCCAAGCAAAGTACAAGGCAAAGACTCAAGAAGTAGTGATGTTTATCAAGTTCTTTACAAAATGAGATGTTTTACCACAAGTTCAAAATGGTACGATGTGTTTATCATGTGGGGCATTTACGAAAAATGCATGAAACCTTAAATAAAGGCAAATGTGTTATTGTTGATTAAAATGGAAGAGTTTGACTTTTTATAAGATCATTTATTAAAAATGCATGATATTAGAGATAAATTGAAACACTAGTAGAAAATGAGAAATTAATGACTAAAAAAATGACTAAAATCATGCTATAAACGACTATTTTCGAGTCGGTGACTAATAGTAGCAAATTTCCACTATCTTATAGTTAGTCGTATTTCACTAGTTATTAATAGCTTGACTTAGTAGTCATTGATTTAGTCATTGATAGACAATCTTTTAGTCATTGGTAGTCATTGATTTAGTCATTGATAGCCAATGATTTAGTCATTGATTTAGTCATTGTTTTAGTCATTGATAGTAAATGATTTAGTCATTGATTTAGTTATGGATTTAGTCATTGATTTAGTCATTGAGTTAGTTCTTGATTTATTTGTTGATTTAGTCACTGATTTAGTCACTAATTTAGTCACTGATTGCAACCATTAATGACCAAATATACGACTAAATAAACTACTAGATGTTAACATATTAATGACTAAGCTAAATACAACCAAGATACGAGAAATTAGCTACTAATAGTCGTATATATGTCAATTTAGTCATTTTTGTAGTCACGAATTTATGATAGGGCACGAAGGAATCGAACCACCAACCTCTTGCCTAATTATAGGCATGCGCTCTACCATTGAGCTAGCACCCTTTAAGAAGTTGTTATTGCTTGACAATGATGATATTCAAACAAATTTATGATAGATATCAATCTACAAACTACATAATTATTGCTTTGAGGGACAGAGATTGGAAAGCTATCTTTAGAAAGTCCAACACAAACAATACCAGATGACACTGGAATTGCATCTGTTCTTTCACTTCTTGCTATTTCAATGTGCCAACTGCCCAGCTTAGATGAACCCTTGTGTGTGTCAGAGGACGAATTCTTCAATAGACTTTTAAAACCTTCATGACTCCTACATTTCATAGTAGGATCAACTAAACTGGCATGCTTTCCATGGAAAGCTTCCCCAACGATATTTACACGTGAATTTAATTTTATATATGTTCCACTCATTGCATTAGGTTTGGCATCAATATGCTTTTTAGATATAAACGTTGATGACTGTCAACCCCCCTTATTGACCAATAGCTTGCCATGATCAGAACTCAACCCTGATGCCGCAGCTTCCTCCACCAAGGCAGGGATATTTAATGTTGGAGACACCGAAAGTGAATGAGATGAACTTGTTTTAGGATTAGAGGAGCCCTGAACAGCTGGGATCCTCATACTAAATGATTTTTCCTGTGCATCATGGGAGCCCCTGCAACAACCATTAATGTCTAAATATTACTAATTTCAAACAATATCTCTGTCATATAACATGAAAAATAGTATAAACCTAGATAGCTTGTGTAAATAATCAAGCATCTATCAAAATACAAAAAATATTCTTAAATCTAAAATCCATGAGTAAGAATAAATGGATCCCAAATACCTTTCTGAAATCATGATCTGGCAAGTTATCAACCAACTTTGCTCCATCAGAAAAGAAACCCCTCCCTAAAGGGCTATATGGCACAATTCCAATACCGAGCTCCCTGTAATGAAAGTTTCAATTTGAAATTTGAAATTAATACTATTAGGAAAGTGGCCACATGGTAAATATGAACTCCAATACCTCTACCTACAAGTTGGAATAATCTCATCCTCTACATCCCTAGTCCACAAGGACCACTCTAATTGAACTGTTGTTATAGGATGAACAACATGAGCTCTTCGAATTGTTGATGCAGAAGCCTCAGAAAGTCCAATGTATTTTATTTTCCCTTCATCAACTAACTTCTTCATTTCTTCAATCTGTAATAGATACACAAACAAGACATGGCTAGTTCAGTATATAAAATTGGAAATTAAAAGAGTACAACCCAGGAAGAAATACATCAATGAAAATATGAAAGTGACCATCAATGTGAAACTTTCTGTACTAAAAAAGAATAAACATCCATATCTGATCATGGTTCATATTTCCAATTTTGTAGTTGGTGTAAGAAGGGCAAGCATAATATAGTTGCCAACACCTTGCCTTGAAGAAGTTCAACTTTGTGTAGGGCCTATTAGATTAGGGCTGATGTGCAGGTTGAGTAAAACAATTACAAATGAGCTTTGAAGATAATTACCAGCATTTAGTATCAATCAAATATCTCTGCAATTGTGAATGAACACTGAGTTTTCTCAGTTTTGAGCTCAGCGTTTACTAGAAGAAAATGCAAGAATGCCTTATTATTCCCATAGCCAAGCACGCATGTTATACACGGAATAAGATCTGAGTAATCAACTATCAAAATGGAACGAGAAAGGAATCTCAGCAGTATGCCAATGTTTCAAAAGCATGACCACAAAAGAAGCACCAAACTGTATTTTTCAGGTCTACTCCAACCAATTGTCATCCCAAGTGAAAACTGGAAAAATCCATCTATTGATTTCATCATAGTTTTGTCAAATGAAATCCAAAAGAATAGGCAGACATATCAGAGCTAGGAGGATAACAATGTATTTGTCTTGTAATCAACAAACATAACAAGTCAGCTCAGTTCACTTGCAATCTATAAGTACAGAGTGCCTGGTTGAAAGTTTAATAAGATCAAAATCAAAATATAAGGATGTTAGTAGTTAGCCCTGAGAATAGGTCATGTCATGGGGTCATGCCATGGATTATTTAAGTGAAATATTATTTGTTTTGGTCCTTTGGCCCTGTTACCACTCAAGATGAGCTTCTCAAAAAGTTCATCTCCATTGATTCAATGTCAATGGTTCATGGATATATTATTGGATGAACTTCTAATCAAAAGTCAACATTCAGCATTGACAGTTTGTGGAAAAATTAGCAGATGATTTAGCATCTAGTGTCCATGAGTGCTTTATCCAAATTTAGCACATAGTCATAGATCTTCATTCTCAATGTTAAAGAATGAACAGGATTCTTGCTTGTGGTCTTTCGATCAGTTTTTCTTAAATATCAGTTCACACTCATAAGAGTAAAGAGTGGGCAAGTTTTTTTTAGTTCAGCAAGTTTAATATGCTTGCATATGACATGCAATATTTGATGCATGCATGGTAGGATGAGAGCTTCAAAAGGATACTTTCAGTTTTCCTAAGACTTGTCTTTGTGGGTAACTTTGTATTTTCAGAAAGTCCATATCTTCTGAAATTAATCACATTGTCGGATACACTTTATGGAGATGTGCACTAGCTAGCAATACAACTAATCTATCCAGGAAATTCCTTATGACAGGTAAATTTCCTTTCAAGGGCACAAAAGGTGCTTTAATTTGATTGATCATAATATCTATTAATATGGAGTCGCCAGATAGGGATACACTATACAATCAAGGTATATATACACTTTTCCTAAGGACTTTTGTTGTTTCTTGTGACCTATTTCTTGGGGATATTATATATCCCATAGAGTCTTGATACAAACTTAAACTATAACCTAATTCACCCAATAGTCTCGACCCTCTTCCATATACTACTCCCTAGCCTACCCTAAGTGACTGCTTAACCTGCAGCCTAGCTACAAACCTTAGGACAGACCCTTATGCAACCCTAGTTCCCAAAACTAAACCCTATCCTCTGTCCTATCCTTAGGCATGTCAAGGAAACATTTATTTCCTAACAACCCTGAATAACCTAGATACTAAGCCCTAGTTACTAATTCATAAACTAAAATCCCTTGGACCCTTTTCTTTGTCCTTGTCCATACCTCAGCCCATGAGAAAGGATCGCTAATAGTCCAAATCATAGAAATAAAAGTCTCATTCAGACTTGAGGCCTTCCACTTTCGCTATCTAGACTTGGACCTTTATCCAGACCTCATCCTTAATTTCTTGGCTCTCCTCTAAAAACACCGAACTTTCCTCCATTTTTTGGGTGTTGTCTATTTAGGATAGTCTTAAATATGCTTCCTAAACCCCCTCCTAATTCTGTACAAACTAAATCTCAGACCCCCATTATTCTTGTAACTATTTAAAATAGTCCCATACCCTTCAGTCTGAGTTTAACAAGCAACATATCCCTGATGGGACCCTACATAAACTCATATTTAGGATGACCATGATGCACCTCGGTCATAGCTGTTATAACATGTAATTAGCAGGCCTTGAAGGTTAGTTGCATTCTTGTCATAAATCCTAACATTGGGATAGTCTTGTCTCAGATTTCAAGAAGCATCTAGCAACACATATTGTCGATGTCCTACAAGTTACTCACAGTCCACAAATAAATAAGGCCACAACACTCTTATTCATACTTTCACTTGTTTATCACAATTTTTATTTAAGATACAAATAATAGTTGTTTATTGACATACTGTGGTTACTACTGGAGATTGCATTTCTCATAAAAAGTGTCACATCTCTGTCATAGTGGATTGTAAGTGTTTATACCAACAGCTTGCCATGATCAGAACTCAACCCTGATGCCGCAACTTCCACCGCCAAGGGAGGGATATTTAATGTTGGAGACATTGAAAGTGAATGAGATGAACGTGCTTTAGGATTAGAGGAGCCCTGAACAGCTAGGATCCTCATACTAAATGATTTTTCCTGTGCAGCATGGGAGCCCCTACAACAACCATTAATGTCTAAATATTACTAATTTCAAACAATATCTCTGTCATATAACATGAAAAATAGTAGAAACTTAGATAGCTTGTGTAAATAATCAAGCATCTATCAAAATACAAAAACCATTCTTAAATCTAAAATCTATGAGTAAGAATAAATGGATCCCAAATACCTTTCTGAAATCATGATCTGGCAAGTTATCAACCAACTTTGCTCCAGCAGAAAATAAACCCCTCCCTAAAGGGATATATGGCACAATTCCAATACCGAGCTCCCTGTAATGAAAGTTTCAATTTGAAATTTGAAATTCATACTATTAGGAAAGTGGCCACATGGTAAATATGAACTCCAATACCTCTACCTGCAAGTTGGAATAATCTCATCCTCTACATCCCTAGTCCACAAGGACCACTCTAATTGAACTGTTGTTATAGGATGAACAACATGAGCTCTTCGAATTCTTGACGCAGAAGCCTCAGAAAGTCCAAGGTATTTTATTTTCCCTTCATCAACTAACTTCTTCATTTCTTCAATCTGTAATAGATACACAAACAAGACATGGCTAGTTCAGTATATAAAATTGGAAATTAAAAGAGTACAACCCAGGAAGAAATACATCAATTAAAATATGAAAGTGACCATCAATGTGAAACTATCTGTAGTAAAAAAGAATAAACATCCATATCTGATCATGGTTCATATTTCCAATTTTGTAGTTGGTGTAAGAAGGGAAAGCAGAATATAGTTGCCAACACCTTGCCTTGAAGAAGTTCAACTTTGTGTAGGGCCTAAAATATTAGGGCTGATGTGCAGGTTGAGTAAAACAATTACAAATGAGCTTTCAAGATAATTACCAGCATTTAGTATCAATCAAATATCTCTCCAATTATGAATGAACATTGAGTTTTCTCAGTTTTGAGCTCAGCGTTTACTAGAAGAAAATGCTGGAATGCCTTATACTTCCCATAGCCAAGCACACATGTTATACAAGGAATAAAATCTGAGTAATCAACTGTCAAAATGGAACGAGAAAGGAATCTCAGCAGTATGCCAATGTTTCAAAAGCATGACCACAAAAGAAGCACCAAACTGTATTTTTCAGGTCCGCTCCAACCAATTGTCATCCCAAGTGAAAACTGGAAAAAGCCATCTATTGATTTCATCGTAGTTTTGTCAAATGAAATCCAAAAGAATAGGAAGAAATATCAGAGCTAGGAGGATAACAATGTATTTGTCTTGTAATCAACAAACATAACAAGTCAGCTCAGTTCACTTGCAATCTATAAGTACAGAGTGCCTGGTTGAAAGTTTAATAAGATCAAAATCAAAATGAAAGGATGTTAGTAGCTAGCCCTGAGAATAGGTCATGTCATGGGGTCATGCCATGGATTATTTAAGTGAATTTTTTTTTTTTTTGGTCCTTTGGCCCTGTTACCACTCAGGATGAGCTTCTCAAAAAGTTCATCTCCATTGATTCAATGTTGATGGTTCATGGATATATTATTGGATGAACTTCTAATCAAAAGTCAACATTCAACATTGACAGTTTGTGGAAAAAATAGCAGATGATTTAGCATCTACTGTCCATGAGTGCTTTAGCCAAATTTAGCACATAGTCATAGATCTTCATTCTCAACATTAAAGAATGAACAGGATTCTTGCTTGTGGTTTTTCGATCAGTTTTTCTTAAATATCAGTTCATACTCATAACAGTAAAGAGGGGACAAGTTTTTTTTAGTTCAGCAAGTTTAATATGCTTGCATATGACATGCAATATTTGATGCATGCATGGTAGGATGAGAGCTTCAAAAGGATACTTTCAGTTTTCCTAAGACTTGTCTTTGTGGGTAACTTTGTATTTTCAGAAAGTCCATATCTTCTGAAATTAATCACATTGTCGGATACACTTTATGGAGATGTGCACTAGCTGGCAATACAACTGATCTTTCCAGGAAATTCCTTATGACGGGTCGCATGTTATACAAGGAATAAAATCTGAGTAATCAACTATCAAAATGGAACGAGAAAGGAATCTCAGCAGTATGCCAATGTTTCAAAAGCATGACCACAAAAGAAGCACCAAACTGTATTTTTCAGGTCTGCTCCAACCAATTGTCATCCCAAGTGAAAACTGGAAAAAGCCATCTATTGATTTCATCGTATTTTTGTCAAATGAAATCCAAAAGAATAGGAAGAAATACCAGAGCTAGGAGGATAACAATGTATTTGTCTTGTAATCAACAAACATAACAAGTTAGCTCAGTTCACTTGCAATCTATAAGTACAGAGTGCCTGGTTGAAAGTTTAATAAGATCAAAATCAAAATGTAAGGATGTTAGTAGTTAGCCCTGAGAATAGGTCATGTCATGGGGTCATGCCATGGATTATTTAAGTGAAATATTATTTGTTTTGGTCCTTTGGCCCTGTTACCACTCAGGATGAGCTTCTCAAAAAGTTCATCTCCATTGATTCAATGTCGATTGTTCATGGATATATTATTGGATGAACTTATAATCAAAAGTCAACATTCAGCATTGACAGTTTGTGGAAAAATTAGCAGATGATTTAGCATCTACTGTCCATGAGTGCTTTAGCCAAATTTAGCACATAGTCATAGATCTTCATTCTCAACATTAAAGAATGAACAGGATTCTTGCTTGTGGTTTTTCGATCAGTTTTTCTTAAATATCAGTTCATACTCATAACAGTAAAGAGCGGACAAGTTTTTTTTAGTTCAACAAGTTTAATATGCTTGCATATGACATGCAATATTTGATGCATGCATGGTAGGATGAGAGCTTCAAAAGTATACTTTCAGTTTTCCTAAGACTTGTCTTTGTGGGTAACTTTGTATTTTCAAAAAGTCCATATCTTCTGAAATTAATCACATTGTCGGATACACTTTATGGAGATGTGCACTAGCTGGAAATACAACTGATCTTTCCAGGAAATTCCTTATGACGGGTAAATTTCCTTTCAAGGGCACAAAAGGTGCTTTAATTTGATTGATCATAATATCTATTAATATGGAGTTTCCAAATAGGGATACACTATACAATCAAGGTATACATACACTTTTCCTAAGGACTTTTGTTGTTTCTTGTGACCTATTTCTTGGGGATATTATATATCCCATAGAGTCTTGATACAAACTTAAACTATAACCTAATTCACCCAATAGTCTCGACCCTCTTCCTTATATTAATCCCTAGCCTACCTTGTGTTTACTAAGTTTACTAAGTGAACCCAATGGAAAATGAAGACACCCTTTCTCCTTTGCAATCCATTTCTTTTCAAAACCCACCTTCCTTCCTTCCCTTTGGTTTCGGTTAGGGAAATGGATAGTTGTGACCATTCCGTCCTCCAACCATCTCTTCCTTGGTCGTGCTACCCACCATTTGTCACAAAATCATCTTCAGGAAACATGGATCTGCAACTTCCACAGCAGGGATCCGCAATAATGGTTTCTTCAGCAACCGCTCTGTCATCTTATTCATTCTACAACTACTCACTCAAAATCAAAATGTTTTTGGGTTGATATTGCAAAGTATTGAGTTAACATTATTAATTTGTTTTATTTTCAAACCCAAAATGTGTTTGGTTTGATGTTGCAAAGTATCCGGTTAACATTATAAATTTGTTTTTATATAAATTTTATGGAAAGATGTTGATTACCCAGTTAACATTATAACTTC
>LPNX010503127.1:0-209472 GCA_001517045.1 Pseudotsuga menziesii | reverse complement strand
ATGTAGAAACTTGTGGGCTCATAATAATCCCATAAAATGAAGGGAAAAAGTGAAGTGCCTAAGTACCTATTGTGCTATATACTTGACAAAAATGTCCTAAGACATACAATAGACAATACATATAAAGGGAAGAAAATAAAATAGAGTATGACCTAATTTTCCATGTTGTTGCTCGTAGATATGTTATTGATTATTTTTCTAGTCAATATTCTAAAGATTATTAGGGGTAGTGTCATCATCCACAAGTACAATATTACAATGACTATAGGAGCTATTACGTCTTCATGGTATTAGAGGTTTCACCTAATTCCTAGACATTTTCAGTTCTCGTTGTCTCTTGAAGTTGAGCAAAACCCCCCATGTTCTAGCCACCCATTATCAAGATTGAGAATTACTAAGTTATTATGCCAATACATAAATTTGTTATAGTAACAAACACATTGACTGTTATGTCATTAAATAGCTTTCTAGGTCACTTTAAAATGGTGACAATCTCTTACTAATATGGTAATTCAACACATGCACAATATATGCTTTATCAAATTATAAATAAAATGGTTAATACTTTCAAGATACAAATAATGCCATTAGATAAATTAATAGGTAAGAAATATTAATACAAATTACAAATTATAATAATAAAATAATGTAAAGAATCTAAGTTTAAGCCTAGGAAGATATGCTTCAACTTAATATAAATTTGATTTTATATAGCTTATAATGATAATATTGTAAAAAAATGGTGAATATATAGATTGAAATGAGTGAATTAAGTAATTTTTTGGTTTTTCATTTTTTGAAAACTCAATCTTGTTGAAGTTCTAAATTCTAGATCTGTACTCGACAATACATATAAAGGGAAGACAATAAAATAGAGTATGACCTAGTTTTCCATGTTGTTGCGTGTGTATATGTTACTAATTGTTTTTCTAGTCAATATTCTAAATATGATTAGGGGTAGTGTCCTCATCCACAGGTTCAATATTACAGTGACTATATGAGCTAATAATTTTTCATGGTATTAGAGGTTTCAGCCAATTCCTAGGCATTTCCAGTTCTTGTTGTTTCTTGAAGTTGAGAAAAAATCCCCATGTTCTAGCCACCCATTATCAAGATTGGGAATTAATAAGTTACTATGCCAATACATAAATTTGTTACAGTAACAAACACATTGACTGCTATATCATTAAATAACTTTGTAGGTCACTCTAAAATGGAGACAATCTCTTACTAACATGGTAATTCAACACATGCACAATATATGCTTTATCAAATTATAAATAAAATGGTTAATAATTTCAACATACAAATAATGCCATTAGATAACTTAATAGGTAAGAAATTTCTTGCAACATCTATTGTTCATGAGATGAGGTAAACCTTGATCAACTCAAATATTAATACAAATTAAAAAATTATAATAATAAAATAATGTAAGGCATCTAAGTTTACTATTAGGAAGATATGCTTCAACTTTATATAAATTTGATTTTATATAGCTTATATTGATAATATTATAAAAAAATGGTGAATATAAAGATTGAAATGAGTGAATTAAGTAATTTTTTGGTTTTTCATTTTTTGAAAACTCAATCTTGTTGAAGTTCTAAATTCTAGATCCCTTGTATAATTCCAAATTTAATGAAATATGTGTTAGTTCGTTCGAAGCGTTGGATTTTCGCCTTATGGTTTGTCAATTTGGGAGGTGAGGACTAATTAATCTAGTCACTCAAGTGCTTTTGATGTAGCTTGACTGATCGGATGAATCGCAACCATGTACAGAGCATACACACTAGAGTCTTCGTTGTTTTTAGTAAATTTTAGAAGTGGTGTTCTTATTAAAAAAAAAAATCCTCCAGGAACCTCTTTCGGTCCAAGTGGACCTCAATCGGGGAATCAATGAGGGGTTTATTTCATTATAATTATCAAGCAATAAATAAATAAATAAATAATCAGAGATACACAACACCACTTTTCTAATTAGTCCTACCATGCATCTCTTTCCCGTTGCGGGTCAATCGGGAAGTCGTGGGGTAAGTAGTACGATTACTTTTGAATTGAAAATATGGAATAATGAAAAATATGATCAAAGTATACAATCCTGCATGTCAATACTACACTAGAACATAAAAAAGGGGAAAATGCAAAAAAGTGAAACGGACACGGATCCCCCCTGGGGGGATGGGGAGTGGGCTCGAAATAGCCTACTCTAAAAATATTTCCTTTTATTATTATTGGTTACAATATCAACAAACTGAAATATCAGAAACCTATTGGTCCTTTTACGGGATGAAACCAAGATCTTACAACTTTCCAAAAAAATTTAAAATCTCAGTCAAAGGGGAGACCCCTCAATGGCGGATTTGAATGCTCTCGAGGCCACTTTCAAACAGTAGCTTGTCTTCTTTTCTATTACACCTGCTAAAAACCAACAAGAATGTTAGAATAAAATATGCCCAAAAGCACTTTAAGAGTATCTTTGGGTCAACCTACCTTAACTCAAAAAAGACTAAGTTAAAACTAGTTAAACAGGTGAAAAAGGAACCAAGGAAAGCAACTTTGCTATTGGCTTGTTGTTTGTGCAACCAATGAAATATGCACTGATTGCTGGATTTAATCTTTTTAAAATAGAAAATGAAATCTAGAGCATGCTACCTACGGATTCTCTTTAACTTGCCATGCAAAATGGACGATTTCCCTAAGCTAGATCTATAATGCTTAATGATACTCTTCAAAAATGAGATCTAGACTGTGAACTTTGAAATAGTAGATCTATGTAATTTTTAATTTAATATGACAGATCTAAATTATAACAAAGCTTTCGAACACAATAACCAGGTAAGAAAATTGATTTTTTGAAGGAGAAAGAGAGAGAAAGAGTGTTGGAAGACTGGGAATGTTGGGCTTTGGAGTCTGCTTTGGTGGAACACCTAGGGACTATGTCCTCCAAAAGTTATTGAATATGAGGAAGATGCAAACCAGCTCAACCTCTTCTACAAGCGAGATCACCTGCAACTTAGAAATTCTTGCACAAAAATCTGGTTAAAACATAGGTGTTGCGTGAAAAGATAATTGGAAAGCATGCAATTAAACTTAAAATACATGCAAATCCAATAGATTTGGAAAAAGAAAATAGTAATAGCATAAATCAAACTAAAATAAACTCTTACCCTAATAGGAGGGAGCTCTCTCCTTCAAGGCCAACAATCAACCCGCAAAAGCAATGATAAATAACACAGATTATACCTCATAAGCATTTGATAATCACCATCCACACATGAAGAGCATTACACCATAGATATTGCCTCCAAAGCTTCTTTATTCCAGAATAATAAACAATAACAACAATACAATAGCAACAGCACCTCAATCGTAGTTCTAACTAGCTTGGACGAGGTGATCTCAGCTTTATTTATACAAAAAATAGGAGATCCAGCCCATGGGGGCGCAAATCCCAAGGAGACAGACCACTGCAGCTGAAGAAGAGTCCATTAATGTCGATCAGAAGCTGAAATGAGTTTCCACTGAGCCTGCTTATCAATCGGGGGGCTGATTGAGCTGACACATCAATCCACAGATCTTCCAGGAGAGCCCACACGTGTGGAGGAGAGAGAGAGGGTGCAATTCCCCATAAAGGAGGTTGAAGTTCAACTCTGGATCTGTCCAAATCACCTCCTTCAGTCAAGGATTTGTCAGATCTAGTCAATCTGGTGCAGACCTGACTGATTTCAATCAAATCGGCTGAGAATCCACTGATCTAGGATTTTGGATTTGCTCCATTATTCATCAATTTATTAATTAAAATAATCAATAATTGATTTTTTGGGGCTTTCTGACCTGAGTGATGGAAAATCACTCAAAACTGGGAAATAGTGGGTCTATGGGTTTACTGGGTGCTCTTATCTTGAAAATGAGCACCTACATGATTGAATCTGACTTCCAAGCCCACCTTTATTACAAAACCAATTTTTCCAATTAAACTATTCAAAAATAGCCTAAGTTTTGGACAAATTAAATTTTAATAAAAAAACACTGAAAAAAATAAATAAATAAAATTAAAAACCTAGGGGAATTTAGACATGTTCATATGACATGAAAATAATGCCTAGCATGTTTATACATTGACACATAGACTCTAATAACCTCATTAGGCCTAAATGCCAAGCCGACCACCCCAACTTTGGAGGTATTGAGTGAAAAACTCAGAAATTATGAGTCATTTATTCAACAATTGATAATAACCAAGGGAAAAAACACCCTGGGCTGATCAGATTGACAAATGAGGTCTAGGAGACCAAGTCTTTTGCAGACACTCTCATGCTAGAACATTTATTACAATTCCCTCATGGGGTGTGAACATGTGATATAGTACAAAAAGCACTTCCCAGAAGTACTTCGAAAGGTATTCTGAAGTCCTAACAAAGCCTATGTTTGTTTGGTTCACCAGGCTCACTTGATAAAAAACCACTAAGTAAAACTTAGGTGGTAACAGTTAGCATCTTCGGGCGCACTTGTCCTCTTTCATGCTGGAGCATCAGTTTCATCCCATCATTGATGTTAGTCTCATCGCCACTCCCTGTTTTCCGAGAGGATCCATATTATCAACTTGCTCCCCCTTTTTTCGAGGAGGGTTCATAGTCCTTACCTGGTCTTATTTTTTTAGGATAGTCCATGTCTTCAACTTGTTCCTCCTTTCTGAAGAAATTCTATTCCTTCGACGTGTTCTTCCTTTATGAAGAAAGTCCATATCTTTGACTTGTTCTTCCTTTTTTAAGAAAGTCCATGTCTTCGACTTGTTCTTCCCTTCTGAAGAAAGTCCATATCTTCGACTTGTACTTCCTTTTCGAAGAGATTCTGTATCTTCGACCTGTTTCTCCTTTCTAAGAAGGGTCCATAGCTTTGACTTATTTATCCTTTTTGAGAAGAGATCTATATAATCAGTGTTCCTCCTTGCGACAAAAGTCTGTAGTATCATCATCAGTATTCCTCCTTGCGAAGAAAGTCTTCGGGATCAACATCACTATTCCTCCTTGCAAGGAAAGTATTTAGTAACAACATAATTGTTCCTCCTTGCGAGGAAAGTCTTTTCAAACTACACCAAGCTTGGCATACTATCTTGGTCACCACATCAACAACTTGCTCATCGATACTCACATACTGGAGTTTTATTTCTCCCTTCAGTAACATATCCCAAAGGATTCTTTGTCATCTTTATGCAATTCCGGTTCTCACAAAGAATCACTATGGTATCCAACTCCATGTCAAATAGGCTTGACATCATCTTTCCGAAGCCATATGGCTTCCTAAATAGTGGAGCAAGTTGCAATGTCCTCTGCTTCAGTTGTACTGAGAGAAATATTGGACTAAACCATGAGATCATGGTGGATCCCAGACAATAACATTTGCCTGAGGTACCCTTTCTATCTGCGGGACTTCTTTCCCAATCTAAATCCATATAACCATATGATCTGTAGTCATGATCTCTATAATAGTAAAGTCCCAACTATGTCATACCTTTAAAGTACCTCATCATGCTTTGCAGCTATCAGGTGAATACATCTAGGGTTAACTAGATACTTACTCAAGGTGTTTACATCAAAGCATATATCTGACATTTTGTTCGTCAGATACACCAATGACTCAACAATCTGTCTGTACTGAGTCATCTCCACTAACTCTGATGTCTCATTAAACAAAAAATTCATGTTGGTATCCATGGGTGTGGCCATGGCTTTACAATCCAACATATCAAATCTTCTTAATAATTCCACGAAAAAATTTCCCTGGTTCAGAAAGATTCCTTCTAAGCTCTTCTACACTTCCAGCCTGAGGAAATAATGCATCAATTCAAAATATTTCATCTCGAACTCTTCAGCTAGCTTCTTCTTGCAATCTGTGATTTGTTTCTCATTTCCAGTCAAAAATAGATCATCCACATAAAACAATAGTATGTCAAGTTCATCATCCATAACCTTGAGATAAAGGTTAGGATCAACTTTACTATTGGTAAATCCCATGCTAGTCGAGAATCTGTCTATTCTTCCATACCAAGCTCTAGGAACTTGCTTCAGTCCATACATAGTCTTTTTCAACGTACATACATGAGTCACTATGTTTTTGACTTCAAATCCTTGTGGCTATTCGATGTAAACCTCTTCCTCAATCACACCATTAATGAAGGCTTGTCTTTACATCCATTTGGTGTATATCCCACTTCATCATGGAAGCAAGTGCCATGATGGTTCTAATGGAAGTGTACTTTGCTACTGGAGCAAATCTCTCTTCATAATCAATTCCCTCTCTCTGAGAGAATCCTCTAGCCACAAATATTGGCTTAATTCCATTAGCAGCATATTTTATCTTTCAACTCCATTTGGAAGATACCAGACTCTTGATTTCTGGTTTGGGTACTATATCCCAAACATCATTCTGGTATTCTTCCATCATTTCATCTATCATGAGTTCATTCTATCAAGTCATCAGCATATCCTAGTCTTTCGTATTCAACCTTGAAGGTTGAAACCCACTTTACTCTTGGTAAAGTCTAGGACCATCAGGAAGTTGTCCATCCCGTCGAACTCAGAGATCTTCTGTGGTCACTCCCCCTGAAGTGGAGCATCATCTTCCATCTGCAATATATACTAGAGTGACGGGTAGCATCTTCTACTACTATCTATCCATCTCAAGTTACTGGATACCAAGATCCCTTTATTTTGAACTTTGTCGAAAAGTTCCTCTTGCACCCATCTATGACCTGGTTGACTTCTATAGGTTTCCATCTTCAACCTTGTAGCAAAGGTTAACATATTCATCACTCTAGGTGATCTGTCAAGCTTCTGGTTCTTTGCTCAATATATACTTCTACTGGAGAAGTGTGTCTGGTCAATAGAGTATGTCATGCCATAGTCTATTCTTTTTTAGACAAACCACGAACCTTGATTTGTACACTTCTTCTTGTAGATGCATATGGAAGACACTATGAACTTTCCTTCAAGTCTCAGAACCATATCCTAGACATCATTCCCCATGATCAACTGTTACTCGTTTATCATAGCTTCTTCCACAACTAGAAGTGTTTACATCAATGATGTCACACAACTAGAGTGTGTACGAGGCCTCTTACTTTGGTTTGGAATTCTCATCATACTTTTATTCATCTTGAATTATCTCTCTTGTCCAAGATGGTCTTCATCTTTTGAGGTGGATCTACCGCTCTCTGACGCTCTTTCTTTCATCACGGTGTCCCTGACCCTAGGAGCTTCAAGTTCATGTTTATTGGAGTGAATCTTGAATTGCCATCACTTGTTCTTCAGAACAAGTCTCATTCTCCTTTTCTTGTAGGCAGTTGTATAGGACCTTTCCTACAATTCAAATGTACCAATTGCATGTTTGGAACCATTTCATAGGACATATGCATAAGGACAAATTCTTATGCATCATGCAACTAGTTTAGCCAATATAACATTCATCTATATCTCACGGAAACTTTGTAAATTCCTTCCATCTCTACCATGACATTATTGAGATTGTGCACTAATCCAATATGTCAGCAAAGAGGTTTCATTCTAAATAAGTAGCAATGGACAGTTGTACTTCACCACGGGCTACTTACCCATCACATGCATATTAGTAGTATATTGTCATTAATGAAAACATTTTATAATGCATAATACACAACATATCGAGGAAAGACAATTCAAATATTTATGTTTGTTTGCTTTGTCTTCATCTCTTTCAGGATCTACAGCTTCTTCTTTGACCAGTGAGATTGCTTCAATCTCATGCTTGCTTGGAATCTTTTCTAGAATGTTGCTTCTAGTGGACCTAGGGTTTGACAGAGAAACCCTAATTTTTCAACTTAGGTATCTTTCAGATCTGATTGGATAGAAAGATGCACCTCCTCAAGGCAAGCTAAGCAATATACTCATTTTCCCAAAACTGTGATTAGAACTGCAAAATATCTGATGCCCTAGTTTTCTTCAATTTCTTCTGCAGAAATGCTTGATATTGTTTTTGCAATATCTTCGAAATTACTACACCTCTGTGTTTGAAAATTTGCACTAAGGTATCCTTGTCTATCCTATTTCCAACACCATATATTTCCAACACCATAGGTGTTGGGTGTTATAATGTCTAAATTAATTCACCTAATCTTTAATTATCGATCAGGGTTGGTAGGCTTAAAGTTGACACAAAATATATGCGAAGGTAGAGGGGTGTTTATGGTGTCGTGGAAATATTTTAACAAACAAAAGATCGAAAGATCTTTCAAAATGAAAAACCGAGTCAAACTCCTAGGAATTCAACTATTAAGTTAATTAAACCAAACAAAATATTAAACTAAATAATTGATAATTTATTAAACTGAAAATGATACTATTAACAACTAATCTTTAAACTGGATACTAAGATGCAAGGAAAACCTAATTAATAAGCAAGTAGAAAACGTAATAAAGAAAATAGAAAGACGCAAGTATAAAACTTAATAGAAATGTCTTTGAATTCTGTCCTACAAGTCTCTTTCAGTAATCACACGATGGAAAATGAACAACCTAAAAACATTCTAAGGATAACACATATAACACTGAATTTACATGCAAAGGATAAATCAATCCAAAGGCATAAACACAAAACAATATGTAAGTATAAAGAAATCAGAAACAAGTTTAAGAAACAAAACATAACACAGCTTAACACATATTCAAGGTGAAAAGAAGCAAAGAAAATGATAAAAACTTTAATACATAACCTAAAACAATATAACTTTAACTTCAATGTTAAATAAAACCGTTATCTAACTATCTCAGTCAAAGCATAATTCAAACATTAACAAACCAGAGCTGAAAACAATCTCAAAATACATAATAAAAAAAACACTAAAAACGAAACGAAGGGCTGAATGACAGATTGAACTATGGGTCTGAAAGGGGTGGTTGAATGGCAGTTTAAACAGGCTGTCCGAATGACAGTGTGCACAATTAAAATAATAAAAATTAATCTAAATGATCTAATCTTCAGCTGAATTCGTGCATATGCAGATTTAATACATAAAGACAATAAGTAGTGCATATGCAGATTTAATACATAAAGACAATAAGTAAACCTACTTATTAAGCAAATTTAACAATGACATGAAGTTAAACAAATTCATAAACATAAACATAAAGAAACCATTGCATGTTAATACACTGAAATTTAAATTGCATAAACTAATAACTTATAACAGAAAATAAATAGACATAGCTGAATTTAAAAGCAATATATTCTATTTACTTGTAAATACTGAAGAGGAAACTAGAAATGAAATGACTGAAAACAAATTCAAAAGCAAACTATGTGCGCAGTCTAGTTATTTAATTATGGAATTAAAATGCATTACAGAAAACAAATGAAATAATACAACTAACTAGAAACAAAATTAACTACAACAGAAAAAAAGAAACAAACAAGAAAAGAAAGAAACCTCTGGTTGACAAGGGGCCCTCTCAGCAATCAAGGGTGGTGCTTGGTTAACTTCTACTCAAATGCAATCTTCAACAACAAAGCATACATCTCTTTATTCAAATGATGGAACAGAAATGCAATGTACTCAAGAACAAACTGATAAACTGTGAATTCTCTCCTAACTCTCTAATTTTCCAATCTCTCTAGCTAAATGAGCTCTCACACAGAGGCTGATATATATAATAGTTTACAAAGATGAGCAAGTCGACCCTTTAGTGGTCGACTGCTCTTTAAATTTAGTCGACTATAAAGGCACATAACAGATTGCATGCCAACGCACGGGATCTTCCCTTCTTCAGTGCGAGTCTGGTCTTCTTCACTGGAAAGCGTACGCACAAGGTCCTTTTTCAGCGCAGCAAGTCTTCAGATGTGGCGCACGGGTCCTTCTTCAACGCAAATGTGAACTGGTGGCGAATAGAGGAGAACGCATGGCGAGTTTTCTAGAATGTAGGTTAACACAACAACCCAATGTGTGATCAGCAAGTGAGGTGTCAACAAAGGAGGTTGCAAGTTGGCAGATTATCTAGAACTCAAGATCCATTACCCATATGCGTGGACAGCAGGTTGTTTGTAGGTTGTTTCACATTTTAATTGCCTAAAATCAATTCTCAACAGCGAGCAGTCTGGTTAGCGATCTCAACGGAAAGCTGGATCGTGAGCTAGATACGTTTAACGTCGATCTAGGGAAAACGAAGTGTCTGTCTGCTGGCACGCTTCAAGACTACAGTCTACAGCAACACGTTTCAACATTTGGCAAACTACCAATGAGTTTCGCACAGCGAGCTGGATGACAAGCTGGACGTGTTGTGCGTAAGGCAGGCTGAATGCGTTCTTGTTATTAAATTGTCCCAAAAAGATTATAAAACATGCAAACAAATATATAAACCTAATTAATACATCAAATGTGCTTTAACAATGTCAATTTTAATTAATAAAATCATAAAATGATAATAACAAATAAATTTCATATAAACCTTAAATTGATACATACCTAAGCTGAATAGTGATCTGCGTGACATAAAATATACAAAAAGATAATAAAACATCTGTTTAAATGACTAATTTAATTTCCAAAAATGATAACAATTCTAGGATCAGCATTCCCCCAAACCGAATAAATTCCAGGTCCCACTGAGCAAAAGAAAGATAATAGATCACACAGCCATAGCAAATTTTGAGATATGAGCCAGCAACGGGCATATACATAAGTAAGTAAATTCATAAGGTTTTTTAAATTTAATTCAACCATGTCCAAAGTAAAACTTTGGGCAGGTTGAACATATGACATGAAAAGTATAAATCACATTTATAATCAAGAGAATTAGTCAATTAATAATTTACATGCATGATTGGGTAAAAGGATAGGATTATCAAATAATGAAATGATAAGAAGAATTTCTAAGCATCCACATGAAGGTAAAAATTATTTGCCAAAAAAACAAAATTTGGTTAGCAAATTTTAATTATAAATACTAAAATATTACAATGTTTTATTCAGGTCGTCATTTACTATTTCATTTGGACCGTCATTCGATTCTTCATATTGATTTTGCTGTGAAAATATTTTTCATGCTATAATCAAGTTCCACTACTTATATTATCCTGAAAAACACTTATCATTTGTTAGAGAAAAATAGATATATCATAAAAAAGTGAAAACAATCTAATTTTTCCAAATCCATCTTCCCCCAAACCAAAGATATGGCGTGTCCTCAAGCCATAGAAGAGAGAAGTGATTGTTCCAAAAAAATTAAAGAGTTCTATCATGTTGTTAATTATTTTGTAAAGAAAAGAAGAAAAACTAACTAACTAGTAAATGGAAATGATTCAGAGATGTATATTCATGAAAAATATAATAGTGCTTAGAAAGACCGCTTGAATGATAATAATTGAACCAAAAGAATGCCACAGGAAAAACTAGTCATCTATGCCTCATTTTAAAGAGATCTTTTCATCACAAAATATTGAAGTTTACCCCGGAGTATGTGAGATTTACAGCTATGGGTCCCATTTCTAGGATAATGACATCCTAGGTATATGATGAATTAGATGGGCAGGGTCAAGCCCAACTTACAGCCATTCTCAAACGATATGTTAAACAATTGGTTGTAACATGTTTATTCATAAATTCTAAAAAAAATCTTTATATTATCATTGTTCTACGAACTATGTGCATAGTAGTGCATTAACCAGATCTCATTTACCAGGTATTGCCCCGCTGCCAGCAGGCCTATTCAGTACCCCGATGGGTTTACCTTGGTACCATGCAAGCATAGTCCCACTACTAGCGAGCCTGTTGAGTACCACGATGAGTTTACTTGCATTTATGGAGCTTCCATGCTTTGAGTTTTTACTTAACATCGACCCGCTGTCGGCAACCCTGTTCAGTACTCTGGCGGGTTTGCCTTGTATAATGATATTATATATATGGAATCCGATTGGTACTAGAGCATTTTAATTCCTGCTAAACACATAATTCATTTTTTTTTAAATAAGCTTATAAGTAATTTCATAATGGCCATAACCATAAATCATGTCAAAAGAGAATAACCTAAAGCTGTTCTTTAACCTTACAGTCCTTCTTCTTCATAAAACAAAAGTAATGTTCCCCCAAGACAAAAAAAAAATCCACTTACTCTCAAGTTATCACCAAAATACTTGAGAGACAAGTTTGATAACAAACATAAGATGAACCAGTAATCCATAGGTGTAAGTGAAAAATATGATAATGAAAGTAGGTCTATCAAGCAACTGTTAAAAAAAAGTAAATCAGAAATATACATGTCTGAATCAAAATACCAAAAACCATATGAATCATAGAAGACCTGGTTAAGTATGATATACAAAGGGTTGTAAATTTTTAACTGTCACTCTAAGCTGAAAATTTCAAAAGTACCCCAAGAAAGGTTAAAATACCTAATGAGTATTTAACATACTTCCCTTTTCCTAGTAATACTCCATAAGTTGCTTATAGAGATAGAATACTTGTAATCAAACTACAAAACCACTTATTAGATGATTCAATTGATTCATAAAGACATAATAAAAAGAAAAGGAGTCTTGTGTAAACAACCTATTAGAAATGACTCGTATTTATTCAAAGAAACCAGTAAATATTTACATATATTCAAGTGATAATCGCCCAAAATACTTTTCAAGGATCGGGAAGAGGAGGAATAGCTTCCCCTTCAACTAATTCCATTTCATTTTGCTGCAAAACATTATGTTTAAAATCCTGTTTAGATGTGGGTTGATGATAAAGTCTAAGTCTATATCCATTTACTACAAAGGAAACTTTTGAGCCATCAATTGTTTTAATTTTTATTGACCCATTGTCAAAAGTTGTAACTACTTCGTATGGACCCATCCAACGGGTGGCTAATTTTCCTTTAAAATTTTTAAAGTGTGAGTCGAATAGTAGTGCCCAATCTCCAGTATTAAACTGCTTTTTCTTAATAAATTTATCATGCCATGTCTTTCGTTGATTATGTATTAGCATGGTTCTTTGGAGTGCATCTTGTCTAATCTCGTCTAAGTCATCAATCTGCAATATGCATTGTTTCTGTGCTTCATCCAAATTCATGCCTAATTGTGCTGCCATACGAAAGGTTTTAACTTGAAATTCAATAGGTAAAAGGACTTGTTTGCCATACACTAAATCATAGGGGGTATGTCCCGTAGTGTTTCTCCATGTTATCCTATAGGCCCATAAAGCCTCTGGGAGTCTACCTGCCCAATCCTTATGATGTAAGCGAATTTTTTTTGTTAAAATGGCTTCTAATACTTTATTAGTTGGTTCTACCTGGCCATTAGCCTAAGGGTGATAAGGTGAAGATTTGCAATGTCGGATGCCATATTTCGTAGTAAGTTCTTTCATTAATTTAGAAGTAAATTGAGTACCTTGATCTGTGACAATTTCTCTGGCTACACCAAACCGGGTGAATATTTCTTCATATATGAATTCTACCACTGATTTCTCTGTAGCTCTAAACAAAGCTTTAGCTTCTACCCATTTCGTGACATATTCCATGCAAACTAGGATATATTTATTTTTACGAGACATGGGAGAAATTGGTCCTACAAAATCAAGAGCCCATTTCTTAAAGGGTTCAATCATGACTTTGGGTTGTAGAGGCATTTGTTCAGATGACGTAGGTCTACCCATTCTTTGGCAACTATCGAATCCTTTGACATATTTGGCAGCATCTTTAAAAATGCTTGGCCAATAATAACCAAAATATAAGACTTTATATGCCATCCTCTTATCAGAAAAATGTCTTCCACATGGTCCATCATGGCATGCATGGAGGATTTCTGTCATTTCATCCTCCTGCACGCATCGTCGAATAATAAGATCTGGACCAGTGCGGAAGAGATCATTATCAACCCAAGAATAATTAGAACTCTGAACTATAATACGATGCTTCTCATGTGCAGACAAATGGTTTGGTATTTTCCCAGTTGCTAAATAATTGGCAATATCTGCGAACCAAGGGGTTTGAACAGATACAACATATAGATGTTCATCAGGAAAAGTGTCATCAACTGGTTTAGTACCATCTTCATGTTGAATACAAGAAAGGAAATCTACTACTAGATTTTCTTTACCAAGTCGGTCAATGACGGTAATGTTAAATTCTTGCAATAAAAGAAGCCACCAGGTCACTCTACCATTGGTGATTGGTTTATTCATTAGAAATCTAATGGTTGAGTGATCCGTATGCACAAAAACTTCATAGCATGTAATGTAATGACGAAACTTATTAATAGAATAAACTACTGCCAAAATTCCCTTTTTAGTAACAATATAATTGAGTTCAGCAGGAGTCAAATTCTTACTAATAAAATAAATGGCATAAGGTGCTTGTCCTTCTTTTTGGTCGAGGACTCCTCCTATGGTCGTATCAGAGGCATCGGTAGATATGTGGAAAGGAAGGGACCAATCGAGGCATCGGTAGATATGTGGAAAGGAAGGGACCAATCGGGACACCTAAGTATTGGTGACACCAATAGTTTAGCTTCTAGGATTTCAAAAGCATTTTGACAAGATTCTGTCCACTGGAATTTTGCGTCCTTTGTAAGCAACTTAAACATTGGTGCAGCTATTTTAGTGAAAATTTCAATAAAACGTTGGTAATAGCCTGCATGACCAAGAAAGATTCTTACCTCTTTCTAAGTTTTGGGAGAGGGAAGGCCAACAATTACTTCGATCTTCGCAAGGTCTACCTTAATTCCTTGGGAGGAAACATGGTGTCCCAAAACTATACCTTCTGTCAGTAACATTTTACATTTTTCGTGACTAAGGGATATATTTTTTCTTGACATCAGATCAAGACCTTCTCAAGGTTGTCAAGGGCTTCTTGAAAAGTATTACCATAGACCGTAAAGCCATCCATGTATACCTCCACACAGTCATGTATAAGATCGGAAAAGATTCCTAAGACTGCTCGCTGGAAAGTGGCAGGTGCATTACATAAGCCAAATGGAAAAACTCGATAAGCATCTGTTCCCCAAGGGCATGTAAAAGTGGTCTTGTCTTTATCTTCAGGTGTTGTTGAAATCTAGTTGTAACCACTATACCTGTCAAGAAAGGAAAAATATTGTTTACCTAACATATTATCTAATACCTGATCAATAAAAGGTAAAGGAAAGTAGTCTTTAAGTGTACCTTTGTTTATCTCCCTAAAATCAATACAAATATGCCATTTCCCTGTAACTTTCTTTGGGACTACTATTAAAGGAGATACCCATTTACTGTCGGAGATAGGATAGATGAAACCAGCAATGAGGAGTTTTTGTAATTCTTGTTTTACTATATCCTTTAGAGCAGGATTCATCCTCCTTTGTGGTTGCCTTACAGGTGACATGCTTGGATCCATATAAATATGGTGAATACAGGTATCAAGGTGTATACCCTTCATATCGGTGTATTCCCATGCAAATGCTCTAGCTTGTTTCTTAAGAACTTTAAGCAGTTGTGCTTATTGGTTTTCACTTAATACTGCGATTATATGTAAAAAAAATCATGGCCAACCTCACAAGGTATGGTATATGGTCCTATATGCTCTTCAATCATGAAGACACAAGGTGTTTCTCTAAACATGGAAAGAGCCATATTCTCTTGAAATTTGTCTCCAAAAATCTGATCGAGTTGACCAAAAGACTGAGGGAAATCTATATAGGTTGTCGAAGAAACAAACTGGTTTAATACATTTTCAGTGGTCTACTCCTGAAGTGCCCAAGAGAAATCACTAGGAAGGGAGAGCTCATCAAAGTCTTCATCCCCAAAAGAACAATTTATCCACCATGAATTTTCAGTTATTGGTTGTGCTGGGGGGTATAAAATAAGTATTTGTGTGGACAACCCATTAGAAATAGTCATCTCTCCATCCCTACATCCTATAAAAGCATTTGTGGTAGCTAACCATGGTCTTCCTAAAATAATAGGATGTCCTTTAGAAGGATCCTTTGATTCTACGACCATAAAGTCGACAGGGTATTCCCATGAGGCTACTGATACAACAATGTCATCTAGGACTCTAGCAGATTTTACCGTTGTACGGTCTGCTAGTTATAGGATGGAAGGAGTAGGTCGGAGAAATTGTCCTAACTATAAAACTTCTAAAACTGCGGTGGTCATCATGTTAATGGCGGATCCTACATCGATCAATGCATTATCTATGGCGGTGGTGTTTATAATTACAGCCACTACTGGGGCTCCTAGATTTGTATATTTTGCAATCCGGGACTGACCTGTCATACATTTAGACATTTATCCTATAACATGAATTTTGAGAGGGTCCTTTTGCTTCTTCCTTAGTTGTTTAATACATAACTCCTTTATCACCTTACTATATATTGGTATGTCTTTGATAGCTTATAATAGAGGGATTTTAATACATATATTCTTTAATTCGTTCAAAATGTTATACTCTGGATGAACTACAGGTTTTTCTATTACTAATCTTTCTACAAATGGAGGGAATCTTTGCTCCTGAATAGTTTCTTGCGGAGGATGGGTGTGTATTGAAACCTTTGGAATGTTCACATCCTCAAAAATAGCATCATTCACGGGTTCACTCGAATCTTCTTCTTCTTCATTTGGTTCCTGAATGATGACTGATGACTTGGGTTTATTATTCACAACTCTTCTCGATCGTAATTGAATTTCATGTACAGGTACAGTCGAAATAAGGTACGATGGAAGAGTTTGCAACTCAATGCTGTTAAGAGCTTGAGTTGGTTTATTATTAGGGTTAGGTATCGGTTGTACATATAATAATGTCGGTCAAGGAGGATTTACATTCTGAAAGTGACGAGATTGATGTGTGATAAAAGGAACTGGAGGTACAAATCCAGACTACATTTGCTGGAACTTTGTTTGATTCTGAGGATAAGGATGATTAGGTGTAGGGACAGGTTGTGGCTGAGGATATGGTTGTCCTCTCCATCCTTGTGACCAATATTGTTGTTGTGGAAATTGAGCAGGAGAGTACTGAGGTGTCCAATTCTGCCAACTTGAATTGTTCCATTGTTGAGGTGGTTGATACGGAGGATAATAGAGTGGAGGTTGAGGTGGAAAGTTCGGATATGTTGGTTGGTCTCTAGGTTTCCAAGGAGGCCTCTAGGATGTTTTAGCTACATCCCCACTCTTATAGATGGATTGCAACCCAGGAAAAAATGGGCAGTTATCTATTGGATGCTCTTTTGTACAAATGTGACATAGATGTTGTTTAATGGACATTCCCTTTGGGGGTTTTTAGTTCTACATCTTGGACAAAAGATACTCATTGTTGATCATTCTTCATCATGCCTCTTCTTATCTTGTAAAGAATCTAGTTGAGAACCCATTGCTCCTAAGATATCAGTTTTGAAATTCTCCAACAGTTTTCCTAACTCTACTCTTGTAACTCCACCTGAACTAGGAATGTTTCCTCTTACATTTCTACTAAAAGGCTCTTTTCGCTATTTCCCCCCTACTACTAGAATAATTTTTACACATCTCACCTATTTGTCCAAATTTTTTATGAGAAATATCACCAATTGCCATGAGATTAAGACTTTCTAACAAGTCCTCGGAGATTCCCTTAAGGAAAAGTGTACGTACTGCATCTTCTCGAAGGTCATTATATTTAGATTTATGTAATGTATAAATGAACCTTTCGAGATAATCCTCCAGCCTCTCATCTTCAAGTTGTTGTATCTTGAATATATCATGTCGAGAGTCCTTGGGTTTGCAATACTCTTGATATTTTCGCAAAAATAAAATTTTCATATCTTCCCAAGTCCTGATTGTGAATTCTCCTAATCCCGTGAACCATCACAAGGCAGAATCTTTTAGTGTAGCAGGAAAGAGTTTTAGTTTGTGAGCATCTTGTAGATAATTATAGCTCCTACAAAGGATATCGAACTCAAACAGGAATGTGTCTGGGTCCTCTTTACTTTTTCCATAGATAGTAGGTAAGGATGAAGGAGGGATGTTTTTCATAGTTGAATCCTGCATTGTGCCTAAAATAGCGAACCCAAAGGTAGCCTCAGTTCGGTTTTCCCCTTCTCCTTATTCATTTATAACATCATCATGATCTTCATTTTCTCCTCGTCTCTCCATATAAGCTGGATTTTTAATGTAGATATACTTAGGAGGCTCCTTTCGAGGTGATAATGGGGCGTCCCAATGTTCTTTTCCGGGAGAGATCTTCCTTGGATCAACCGTGTTTTTATTGAATCCTAGAGGGATAGTAGGTTCTACTTTAGAAGTTTCAATTTGCAAGATGATTGGATCTACTAAGGTTCCAAAGAGAGCTTTTACTTGGGCAGGATCAACAAATTCAACGAAATTTGGATCTCTTACTAGTGAA
Organism: Pseudotsuga menziesii; assembly: GCA_001517045.1. Lineage (NCBI taxonomy): Eukaryota > Viridiplantae > Streptophyta > Pinopsida > Pinales > Pinaceae > Pseudotsuga > Pseudotsuga menziesii. The sequence goes on along the minus strand of LPNX010503127.1, from coordinate 191,110 downwards.
AAAGTTGTGTTAATTGGATTCGAAACTAGTGGAGGGATAGAGATTTCTAATGGCTTATCCTCTTGAACTTCCTTAGTAATGGGGTCCTTAGGACCTTCTTCCAAGGTTCCTTCTCCTTATATGGCCTCCCTTGTAAGATCTTCTAAGAGAGACTCCTTAGGTTTCAGGGTAGAACTACTTCCTATAGGCGTCTTTCGATACCTTTCTGGTGCGTTAGTAGTTGGGGAATTACGTCCCCTACGGTAGTTAGTAAGGACTTCAATAAGTTTTCTAGTCTTCTTAAATCTACCCTGAGGATATCTAAGTCTGCTGAAAAACTTTAAACTAAAGAAAACCTATGCTACTATTGTTACTGGATTTGGGGGTGACCGTTATAACAGATGCGCAGGTTCTTACCTCTCGTCTTACCACTCCCCCGCTACCAACCTATTGCTAAACTTCATAAAGAATTATACGCTACCTTATAGAACAACTCCTCGGCAATGGCACCAAAAAGTGTTGGGTGTTATAATGTCTAAATTAATTCACCTAATCTTTAATTATCGACGGGGTTGGTAGGATTAGAGTTGACACAAAATATATGCGAAGGTAGAGGGGTTCTTATGGTGTCGTGGAAATATTTTAACAAACAAAAGATCGAAAGATCTTTCAAAATGAGAAACAGAGTCAAACTCCTAAGAATTCAACTATTAAGTTAATTAAACTGGACAAAATATTAAACTAAATAATTGATAATTTATTAAACTAAAAATGATACTATTAACAACTAATCTTTAAACTAGAAGCTAAGATGCAAGGAAAATCTAATAATAAGCAAGTAGTAAACTTAATAAAGAAAATAGAAAAAAGCAAGTAGAAAACCTAATAGAAATGTCTTTTAATTTTGTCCTACAAGTCTCTTTCAGTAATCACACGATGAAAAAGGAACAACCTAAAAACATACTAAGGATAACACATATAACATTGAATTTACATGCAAAGGATAAATAAATACAAAGGCATAAACACAAAACAATATATCTGTAAAAAGAAATCAGAAACAAGTTTAAGAAACAAAACATAACATAACTTAACACATATTCAAGGTGAAAAGAAGTAAAGAAAATGATAAAAACTTTAATACATAACCTAAAACATTATAAATGTTAAATAAAATTGTTATCTAACTATCTCAATCAAAGCACAATTCAAACATTAACAAACGAGAACTAGAAACAATCTCAAAATACATAAAAAAACACTAAAAACAAAACGTAGGGCTGAATGACACACTGAACTATGGGTCTGAAAGGGGTGGTTGAATGGCAGTTTAAATAGGCTGTCCAAATGACAGTCTGCACAATTAAAATAATAAAAATTAACCTAAATGATCTAATCTTCAACTGAATTCGTGCAGATGCAGATTTATACATAAAGACAATAAGTAAACCTACTTATTAAGCAAATTTAACAATGACATGAACTTAAACAAATTCATAAACATAAACATAAAGAAACCATTGCACGTTAATAAACTGAAATTTAAATTGCATAAACTAATAACTTATAACAGAAAAGAAATAGACAGAGTTGAATTTAAAAGCAATATATTTTATTTACTTGTAAATACTGAACAGGAAGCTAGAAATGAAATGACTGAAAACAAACCCAAAAGAAAACTGTGTGCGCAGTCTAGTTATTTAATTTTGGAAATAAAATGCATTACAGAAAACAAATGAAATAATACAACTAACTGGAAGCAAAACTAACTACAACAGGAAAAAAGAAACAAACAAGAAAAGAAAAAAACCTCTGGTTGATGAGGGGCCCTCTCAGCAATCAAGGGTGGTGCCTGGTTAACTTCTACTTAAATGCAATCTTCAATAGCAAAGCATACAGCTCTTTATTCAGACGATGGAATAGAAATACAATGTACTCAAGAACAAACTGATAAATTGTGAATTCTCTCCTAACTCTCTGATTTTCTAATCTCTCTAGCTAACTGACCTCTCACACAAATGCTAATATATATAATAGTTTACAGAGATGAGCGATTCGACCATTTAGTGGTCAATTGCTCTCTAAATTTAGTCAACTATAAAGGAACATAACAGATCGCAGGCCAACGCACAGGATCTTTCCTTCTTCAGCGCGAGTCTGGTCTTCTTCACTAGATAGCATATGCATAGGCTCCTTCTTTAGCGCAGCAGGTCTTCAGATGTGGCGTACAGATCCTCCTTCAGCACAAACGTGAATAGGTGGCAAACAGAGGAGAACGCACAGTGAGCTTTCTAGAACATAGGTTAACACAACAACCCAATGCGTGATCAGCAGGTGAGCTGTCAACAAAGGAGGCTGCAAGTTGGTGAATTATCTAGAACACAAGCTCCATTACCCAGACGCGTGGACATCAAGTCATTTGCAGGATGTTTCACGTTTTAATTTCCTCAAATCAATTCTCAATAGCACACAATCTGGTTAGCGATCTAGATGGAATGCTGAACAATAAGCTGGACCGTGAGCTGGATACGCTGCGCATCGATCTAGGGTGAATGAAGTGTCTGTTTGCAGGCGCGCTTCAGCACTACATTCTACAGCAACACATTTCAACATCTGGCAAACTAACAATGAGTTTCGCGCAACGAGCTGGATGAGAAGTTGGATGTCGAGCTGGACATGTTGTGCGCAAGGCAGGCTAAATGCGTTCTTGTTATTAATTTGTCCCAAAATGATTATAAAATATGCAAGCAAATCTATAAATTAATTAATACATCAAATGTGCTTTAATAATTTCAATTTTAATTAATAAAATCATAAAATGATAATAATAAATAGATTTCATATAAACGTTAAATTCATACATACCTAAGTTGAATAGTGATCTGCGTGACATAAAATATACAAAAGATAATAAAACATCTGTTTAAATGAGTAATTTAATTTCCAAATATGATAACAATTCTAGGATCAACAGTAGGTTAGAGAAGAATTGGTTTCACCAATTGGGGCTTATGCACGTTTTCCCAAGGTGACTTATTTCAGGACTATTCAGAATATCGAACTTGTACAGAATTCCACGTGTCACTGTTTCACCTTCAAGATCTAAAATTTTCACCACATAAATTAGAGGTCATCCCATACTTGGACCATCTTACGAAATTTAATTTGGACCTTCACAACACGAGATATAGGAATTCACCCTAGGTCACATGTTTAAGGGTGAATCGTGGGAAAGGCTAGGACCTTGACTTGGAGGAATCATATCTCCCATAATATAGTGAATATGTAATGTCCCCGGGTTTGACCCCGTTTGTATGATGTATGTATACCTAGCGTGGAGCTCAAGGCCAAGGCCCCGCTAGTGTATGCTCGTATTTTATTTAAAATGGCAAAGCATTGGACGTGATGTTACCCATGTGCTATTTAGCCATGGAACATTGTAAAAATGATGTAAATAAACATCAAGAAATAAAATACCAAAATTGACTATGGAGGCAACGAATGAGAAGGGGCCGTGTGTATCCACTAGGGAGTGGTGAAGGGGTTGTGGGATTGAACCATAGGCTGCCATACGTCATTGTGATAACCCCTTTGACTTTCCTTGTTGACATTTAACTCTGTTGTAAGGAAGTGGTTGAAGAAAACAATCCATGGCTTTAATGGAGCATGGGCAGCCCAGAAATTCGTATGCCAGAGTATGGGCTCTGTTTTCTTGTACCACAAGTCACTCTACCTCTTAGGGATTGCTTCTTCCTCATCCCCATTCCATTGTGGAAGGACCCAGCATCATTTTCCATCCAAAAACGAGTTCCCAGCAGGGTGAAAAACCAGAAATCGCAACTGTGCAAAAACCCACGTTTTGAAGAGCCAAAAATGCCCAGATTTGGTATTGGACAGTAAATTCCAATGGGGAATCCATAGGTATGAACCTTAGGGAGAATTTGGGAGTATTAGCTACCCCGAAATCCATGGGAAAACCCAGTTTTTGCAGCCCAGAAAATCAGTGACGGATTTCAGTTATCCGTTGACAGAATGGTGAGAAATCCAAGTGTGGATGTTGGAACAAAGGTTGGGTTTACTGGATAAACCCAGTGAAGACTGAAATCTCAGGAAGCTAGCAGCTGGACCTTCTTATGCCCATCCTGAAGAGCACTGGAGGGAAGAGTTTCCTGAGGGACTGTGTCGCAGAGAAGGGGCCCTTCCTTGTGTTGGATGTGCATGACCATTTGAGTGAACCCATGGTTGTGAGTGAGCCCATCTAGTTCCTCCTTGGTGGATACACAGCCCAGCTCGGGGGTGATCTCTCAGCTGAAAGAATAGAGGCTGGACAGAGATCTATGGTTGGGTGGAACGTTGCTCTCACATAGCCAGTTGTTGGACAGCTTCATCCCAAAGATAAGTATTCTCTGTGGTTGAATGATGGTTACCTATGGTTTCCCATGTGCGTTAAATTACTCATGTTACTTGGATGAATTGATTATCTTAAATTAGTTGGTATGATGCTGGTGCATAGCATGAGAATGGAATTGATGATTATGTGATTGTTTCACTATTCTGCCTGAATGAAATAGGCTGAAGCCTCCCCTCTACTTGTATGTTAATATGGTTATTCCGTTGTGTTTACGAATTGGGTTGTATTAATCCCATGTTCTGTAATGTCTTAATTAATGACTGATGTTTACATGTTGAATGAATGCTTATTCGAATGCTGTTGTTTCCGCTGTGAATGAGGATTAAATTGCATCTGTGCATGATGAATAATCTTGTGTGCATATTTTAGTTAAATCATCTTTCAGCATCCTGTGTTTTGGGCAATTCTTAAGCCTGTACATGTTCATGGGCGGTTAGCCCGGTCGGATAGAGCTCGTAGTCACGCCCTCTTTGCTGGTCGGAGGCATGGGGACGTGACAGAATATGAGGCTGAAACTTTTACACATGGTATACTAAAAATTTCTCTTCTTCCTGTAAATTTTTTGACTCCTGATCCTTCTCCAATCTTGAGATATAGCGAAAGTACCAAAACTACTAGTTTTAGTATTTTAGGGGTTTCAAGAATGAAACCCTAATCTTCAACAGTTGTAGTTGTAGCACTGTTTCAGATGCACAACGACTTCTTTTAGGGTGGATTTGATACCATGTTAATTTTTTAATGGTTATATCAGATCTTATAACATTTAGCATCATAGCAGTATAATAATAAGTAAAGAGATCATTGAAAGATAGACAAGCACGACCACACAAAAGAACACAAATATTTATCCTGGGAAACCCTCATGGGGAAGAAAACCCAACAAAATTTTCTATGTATAATATGTATAAAAAGTAAAAGAAAATACCCCATATAGGTGTGCCTCCCTCCACGATATATATATATCCTATGCGTTGTGCACAAGTGAGTGTGTTAAAATGAGGAACACCTCTCCTATATTTATACTATTTTTGTCACTTGACATTTAACCTAACAAATTGTCCCCACTTAACTAAGTAGGTCGACTTCACTTAGGAAGACTCAATACAATATTATATTATATTCATTAGGTACTATTTCCTCGACTTAAAATGGAGGCTTTACCTCATGTCTCTATGATGACCAAATACAATAGTAACATCCCACTGGAGGAATAATAACATCTCCTTTGGTTTACATCAATAAAATAAATTTAGAATATCCTTTGAAGTTACAATATTAAACACTCCCCTTAACGAGAAGGTTATTCCACTGAGAACATCATCATAGACTATAGGAGACGAGAGATATAATATCTGCAACATCATTGAGGCTATACATCTATATGTCACGTAAAGATTTCACAATCAGTAACTGCAATAGTTACTCTTCATCTTCTACATCACATGATCACTTGATCCTTTTGTGGCAACACTTCATTCTTTCAATCCTTCCTAGCATCACTTCGATCTTCTGATCCTTTGCAGTAGTACTTTGATCTTCTGATCCTTTGCAGCAGCACTTCGATCTTTTGATCCTTTGTAGAAGCACTTTGATATTCTGATCCTTTGCAATACTTTGATCCTTTGTAGCAACACTTCTATCTTCTCGATCCTTTGCAGCGAAACTTCAATCTTCTCGATCCTTTGCAGCATCACTTTGATCTTTTGCAGCATCCTTCTAGTCTTCTCAATCCCTTGTAGTAGCATTTTGATCCTTTCGATCCTTTTGTAGTAGCACTTTGATCCTTTCGATCCTTTGCAGCAGCACTTCAATTCTTCTTGATCTTTTGCATCCGCACTTCGATCTACTTGACCCTTCATTGTTGTACTTCTATCTACTTGATCCTTTGCCACCACGCTACCTATAGTACACATGATCTATTTGTGGGATGATCAATCCCAATCACTTTAGGACATAAGTCCAAGGATGATGCAATCCTCCATCAACATGATCCATGAAATTGATCAGTTTAATCGTCTACAGCTAAATCTATATCTCGACCACACCCAGTGTCGACCCTATCATCTATGAGGACTCATCATAGACCATCCATGCCACATAGGTGAGGACCACTCATAAGTGAGTTTTATACTACAGTATCTACACTCACGTGTAGGTATACTCTACCATGTAAGAGTATTTGTCTGCAGAGCAGATCTCGACCGCATTAAAAATGTCGGCCCAACGTAGAACATCTATACAACACAGGTTAGAACCACTCCCAAGTGAGTGTTATACTACGACGTCCATGAGGACTCATCATAGAGCATCCATACCACACGGGTTAGGACCACTCCCAAGTGAGTGTTATTCTATGGTATCTACATATGAATGTAGGCATACTCTACATACAAGAGTATCATTAGCAGAGCAGATCTCGACTGCATACAAAATGTTAGTCCTGTCTTCCGTGAGGACTCATCATAGAGCATCCATACTACTAAGGTTAGGACCACTCATGAGTGAGTGTTATTCTATGGTATCCACTCCTATCAGAGTAACATCTGCAGGGCCATCCTTAGCTAGTAAGGACCACACTCTTGAATACAGTGTTATACATGCTATCCTCAAGGGATGATACTATCTTGCACAAGTGAATGTGGGTACTCTACATGTGAGAGTAATATCTGTAAGGCCATCCTTACCTAGTAAGGACCACTCTCACGAACATAGTTTTATACCCACCATCCTCAAGAGAGGATACTATCATCCACAAGTGAATGTTGTACCTTGTCAGTATCTTCAGGCACACTTGGCCTCTTTCATGATGGAGCATCACTGTTATCCCATCATCGATGTTAGTCTCATCATCACTCCCCATTTTTCGGGAGGATTCATATTATCAACATGCTCCCCCTTTATCCGAGGAGGGTTCATAGTCTCGACTTGTTCTTCTTTTTCGAGGATAGTCCATGTCTTCGACTTGTTCCTCCTTTCTGAAGAAAGTCTATTCCTTTGACTCGTTCTTCTTTTTTGAAGAAAGTCCATATCTTCAACTTGTTCTTCCTTTCTGAAGAAAGTCCATATCTTCAACTTGTTCTTCCTTTTTGAAGAAAGTCCATATCTTCGACTTGCTCTTCCTTTCTAAAGAAAGTTGATATCTTCGACTTGTTCTTCCTTTTTGAAGAGAGTCTGTATCTTCGACTTTTTCTTCCTTTTTGAAGAGATTTTGTATCTTCGACCTGCTTCTCCTTTTCGAGAAGCGTCCATATCTTCAACCTGTTTCTCCTTTCTGAGAAGGGTACATAGCTTTGACCTATTTCTCCTTTTCGATAAAAAAATCTATATAATCAATGTTCCTCCTTGCGAGGAATGTCTGTAGTATCATCATCACTCTTTCTTCTTGCAAGGAAAGTATTTAGTATCAACATCACTGTTCCTCCTTGTGAGGAAAGTCTTTAGTATCAACATCATTGTTACTCCTTGTGAGGAAAGTATTTTCGAACTACACCAATCTTGAAACGAAATCTTGGTCACCACATCAGCAACTTGCTCATCGGTACTCACATACTGGAGTTTTTTTGTCTCCCTTCGGTACCATATCCCACTTAATTCTTTATCACCTTTATGCAATTCTGGTTGTCACAAAGAATCACTATGGTATCACAATCCATGTCAAATAGTCTTAACATCATCTTTCCAAATCCATATGGCTTCCCAAATAGCGAAGCAAGTTGCAATGTCCTCTACTTCAGTTGTACTGAGAGCAATACTAGACTAAACCATGAGATCATGGTGGATCCTAGACAATAACATCCACCTGAGGTGCTCTTTCTGTCTGCAACACTTCCTGCCCAATCTCAATCTGTATATCCATGATCTGTAGTCATGATCTCTACAATAGTAAAGTCCCAAGTTTGGTGTACCATTAAGGTACCTCATCGTGCTTTGTAGCTATCAGGTGAACATGTTTAGGGTTAACTAGATACTGACTCAATGTGTTCACAACAAAGCATATATCTGACCTTGTGTTCCTCATATACATCAATGGCTCAATAATCTGTTTGTACTGAGTCATCTCCACTAACTCTGATGTCTCATCATATAATAGCTTCATCTTGGTATCCATGGGTGTGTCCATGGATTTACAATCCAACATATCAAATCTTCTTAATATTTCCACAACGTACTTTCCCTGGTTCGTAAAGATTCCTTCTGAGCTCTTCCACACTTCCAGCCCAAGGAAATAATGCATCAATTCAAAATCTTTCATCTAGAATTCTTCAGCTGGATTCTTCTTGCAATATTTGATATGTTTCTCATTTCCAATATGAAATATATCATCCACATACAACAATAGTATGCCAGGTTCATCATCCATAACCTTAAATTAAAGGTTAGGATTAGCTTTACTCTTGGTAAATCCCATGCTAGTCAAGAAGTTATCTATTCTTCCATACCAAGTTGTAGGAGCTTGCTTCAGTCCATACAATGTATTTTTCAACTTACATACATGAGTCACTATGTTTTCGACTTCAAATCCTTGTGGCTATTCGATGTAAACCTCTTCCTCAATCACACCATTAAGAAATTCTTGTCTTTACATCCATCTGGTGTATATCCCACTTCATCATGGAAGCAAGTGTCGTGATAGTTATGATGGAAGTGTACCTTGCTCTTGGAGAAAATGTCTATTCATAATCAATTCCCTCTCTCTAAGAGAATCCTCTAGCCACAAATCTTTCCTTACTTCCATTAGCAGCATATTTCATCTTTCAAATCCATTTGGAAGATACCAAACTCTTTCTTTCTAGTTTGGGTACTATATCCCAAACATCATTCTGGTATTCTTCCATCATTGCATCTATCATGAGTTCATTCTGTCAAGTCATTGACATATCCTAGTATTCTGCATTCACCCTTGAAGTTTGGAACCCACTTTACTCTCGGTAAAGTCTCGAACCATCAGGAAGTTGTCCATCATGTCAGACCATGTCGAACTCAAAGATCTTTTGTAGTCACTCCCCCTGAAGCAGAGCATCATCTTCCCTCTGCAATTTGTACTAGAGTGATAAGTAGCATCTTCTGCTACTATGTATCCATCTCAGGTTAATGGATACCAAAATACCTTTATCTTGAACTTCGTTGAAAATTTCCTCTTGCACCCATCTATGAGGTTTTTGTCTTCTATGGGTTTCCATCTTTAACCTTGTAGCAAAGGTTAAGATATTCATCACTCTAGGTGATCTATCAAGCTCCATGATGTGCTTAAATTTGTACAAAGAATATTCTATATAGGTGGTTCTTTGCTTAATATATACTTCTACTAGAGAAGTGTGTCTTGTCAATAGAGTATGTCATGCCATATTCTATTCTTTTTAAGACAAACCACAAAACTTGCTTTATACACTTGTTCTTGTAGATCCATATGGAAGACACTACGAAATTTCCTTCAGGACTCGAAACCATATCCTTGACATCATTCCCCATGATCAACTATTACTCTTTGATCATAGTTTCTTTCATAGCTGGAAGGGTTTGCATCAATTATGTCACACAACTAGAGTGTGTCTGAGGCCTCTTACTTTGGTTTGGAAGTCCCATCACACTTCTCTTCATCTTGAATTATCTCTCGTGTCCAAGATGGTATTCATCTTTTGATGTGGATCTACCACTCTCTAAATCTCTTTCTTCTATCACGGTGTCCCTAACCCTAGGAGCTTCAGGTTCATGTTTATTCGAGTGAATCTTGAATTGTCATCACTTGTTCTTCAGAACAAGTTCATTCTCCTTTTCTTGTAGGTGGTTATACAGGACCTTTCCTACAAGTCAAATGTACAAGTTGCATGGTTAGACCCATTTCATAGGACATATGCATAAGGACAAATTCTTATGCATCATGCAACTATTTTAGCCAATACAACATTCATCCATATCTCACGAAAAATTTCTAAATGCCTTCCATCTCTACCATGACATCATTGAGATTGTGCACTAATCCAATATGTCAGCAAAGAGTTTTCATTATAGATAAGTAGCAATGGAGAGTTGTATAGCATCATGGACTACTTACCCATCACATGCATATTCATTGTATACTGTCATTAATGAAAACATTCTATCATGCATTATACACAACATATATAGGAAAGACAATTCAAATAATTATCTTTGGTTACTTTGTCTTCATCTCCTCCTAGATTTGCAACTTCTTCTTTGACATGTGAGATTGCTTCAATCTCACGCTTACTTGAAAGCTTTTCTGGAATGTTGTTTCTGGTGGACCTAGGGTTTGATAGAGAAACCCTAATTTTCCAATTGAGGTATCTTTCAAATCCGATTGGATATAAAGATGCACCTCCTCAAGGTGAGGTGAACAGTATACTCATTTTTCAAAATTGTGATCGAAACTGCAAAATATATGATGCCCTAGTTTTCTTCAATTTCTTCTGCAGAAATGCCTGATATTGTTTCTGCGGTATCTATGAAATTACTTCTCCTTTGTGTCTAAAACTTCACACTAAGGTATCCTTGTCTGTACTCTTTCCAACATTGCAGGTTATAGCAGAGTTGATTTCACCAATTGGGACTTATGCCCGTTTTTCCAATGTGACTTATTTCAGTATTGTTCAGAATAGAAAACTTGTAAGGACTTCCACGTGTCATTGTTTCACCTTCGGGGTCTGAAACTTTTACCACAGAAAGAATAGTCCATAGCCTACCTAGAACATCTTGCAAATTTTCATTTGGACCTTCATAGCCCAAGATATAGCAATTCTCCCTAGGTCACATGTTTAAGGCTGAATCCTAAGAGAGGTTGAAATAGTGACTTGGAGGAATCATACCTCCCGGAATATAGTGAATATGAGGCTGAAACTTTTACATAGGGTACATTAGGAATTTAACTTCGTCCTGTAAAAATTTTGGCTCATGAGCCTTCTCCAATCTTAAGATATAGCGAAAGTACCAAAACTAATAGTTGTAGTATTTTAAGGTTTTCAAGATGAAACCCTAAACTCCAATAGCTGTAGATGTAGCACTATTTCTCTTGCGAAATGAATTCTTTCAGGGTGGATCTGATACCATGTTAAGTTTCTAATATCAGATCTTATAACATTTAGCATCATAGCAATATAACCATAAGCAAATAGATCACTGAAAGATAAACAAGCACAACCACACAAATCAACACAAAGATTTATCCTGGGAAACCCTCATGGGGAAGAAAACCCAGCAGAACTTCCTCTGTATAAGATGTATAAAAATTAAANTAGGTGCACCTCCCTCCAACAAATCTCTCTCTCTCTCTCTCTCTCTCTCTCTCTCTCTCTCTCTCTCTCTCTCTCTCTCTCTCTCTCCTATGCGTTGTGCACAAGTGAGTGTGTTAAAATGAGGAACACGTCTCCTCTATTTATACTCTTTTTGTAACTTGACATTTAACCTAACAAGTCGGCCCCAGTTAACTAAGTAGGCCGACTTCACTTAGGAAGACTCAATACAATATTATATTATATTCATTAGGGCACTATTTCCGTGACTTGCAATAGAGGCTTTACCTCGTGACTCTATGATGACCAAATACAATAGTAACACCCCATCGGAGGAATAATAACACCTCCCTTGGGTTACATCAGCAAAATACATTTAGAATATCCTTTGAAGTTACAATATTCAACACTCCCCCTTAACGAGAAGTTTATTCTACTAACAACATCATCATAGACTATAGGAGACCAGAGAAATAATATTTGCAACATCAATGAGGCTATACATCTATACGTCATAGAAATTTTTCACAATCAGTAACTAGAATAGTTACTCTTCATCTTCCGCATCACGTGGTCACTTGATCCTTTTCCAACAACGCTTCAATATTTCGATCCTTCGTAGCAACACTTCGATCTTCTGATCCTTTGCAGTAGTACTTCGATCTTTTCATCCTTTGCAATAGCACTTTGATCTTTCGATCCTTTGCAGCAGCATTTCGATCTTATGATCCTTTGCAGTACTTTGATACTTTGTAGTAGCACTTTGATCTTCTCGATCCTTTGCAGTGGAACTTCAATCTTCTCGATCCTTTGCAACAACACTTCGGTCTTTTGCAACAACCGTATGATCTTCTCGATCCCTTGTAGCAGCACTTCGATCCTTTTGATCCCTTTGTAGCAGCACTTCGATCCTTTGCAACAGCACTTTGATCTTTCTTGATCCTTTGTAGATGCACTTCGATCTACTTGACCCTTCGTTGTTGTACTTCGATCTACTTGATCTTTCACCGCCATGCTACCTACAGTACACATGGTCTATTTGTGAGATGATAAATCCTGATCACTTTAGGACATAAGTCCAAGGAGGATGCATTCCTCCATCAGCATGATCCATGAAATCTATTAGTTGAATCATCTACAAGTAAATGTAGATATCAACTACACCCAGTGTCGGCCCTATCGTCTGTGAGGACTCATTGTAGACCATCCATAGCACACAGGTTAGGACCACTCACAAGTGAGTGTTATACTATGGTATATACACTCACGTGTAGGTATACTCCACCATGTAAGAGTATAGTCTGCAAAGCAGATCTTGACCACATTCAAAATGTTAGCCCAACGTAGAACATCCATATAGGTTAGGACCACTCCCAAGTGAGTGTTATACTACGTCGTATGTGAGGACTCATCATAGAGCATCCATACTACACAGATTAGGACCACTCCTAAGCGAGTGTTATTATGTGGTATCTACATCTGAATGTAGGCATACTCTCCATACAAGAGTATCGTTAGCAGAGCAGATCTCGACTGCATACAAAATGTCAGTCCTATCATCTGTGAGGACTCATCATAGAGCATCCATACCAGTAAGGTTAGGACCACTCCTGAGCAAGTGTTATTCTACAATATCCACAACTGAATGTTGGCACTCTCCATGAGAGTAACATCTACAGGGCCATCCTTAGCTAATAAGGACCACTTTGATGAACAAAGTGTAATACCTGCTATCCTCAAGAAAGGATACTATATTCCACAAGTGAATGTGGGTACTCTCCATGTGAGAGTAATATCTATAAGGCCATCCTTACCTAGTAAGGATCACTCTCATGAATAGAGTGTTATACTTTCCATCCTCAAGAGAGGATACTATCGTCCACAAGTGAATGTCGGACCTTGTCGGCATCTTCAGGCGCACTGGGCCTCTTTCATGCTGGAGCATCACTATCATCCCATCATCGATGTCAGTCTCATAATCACTCCCCATGTTTTGGGAGGATCCATATTATCAACCTGCTCCCCCATTGTCCGAGGAGGGTTCATAGTCTCAACCTGTTCTTTTTCGAGGATATTCCATGTCTTCGTCTTGTTCCTCCTTTATGAAGAAAGTCCATATCTTCGACTTGTTCTTCCTTTTTGAAGAAAGTCCATGTCTTCGACTTGTTTTTCCTTTTTGAAGAAAGTCCATGTCTTCGACTTGTTCTTCCTTTCTAAAGAAAGTCCATATCTTCGACTCATTCTTCCTTTCTGAAGAAAGTCCATATCTTCGACTTGGTCTTCCTTTTCGAAGAAAGTCTGTATCTTCAACCTGTTTCTCCTTTTTGAGAAGGGTCTGTATCTTCGACATGTTTCTCCTTTCTGAGAAGGGTCCATAGCTTTGACATGTTTCTCCTTTTCAAGAAAAGATATATATGATCATTCCTCCTCCTTGCGAGGAAAGTCTGTAGTATCATCATCACTATTCCTCCTTGCAAGGAAAATCTTCAGTATCAACATCACTACTCCTCCTTGCAAGGAAAATCTTCAGTATCAACATCACTACTCCTCCTTGCGAGGAAAGTCTTTTCGAACTACACCAAGATTGTCATGAAATCTTGGTCACCACATCAGCAACTTGCTATTGACTCTGATTTAACCTCATAATTTCTTTCTAACATCCCTAGTTCTGTGAGTGAGGAGGAAAATGGTGAGCTAATGAAGTCCTTTACGGAGGATGAGATCATTGATGTTATATGGTATATGGAACCGGATAAAGCTCCATGCCCTGACATATTCTCCTTTAATTTTTATAGAGTATGCTGGACTGTAATCAGAAAAGATCTTCTTAATACGATCAAAGCATTTTAGTTAAAATCCAAAGTCGGTGGAAGTTCCAACTCCACCTTCCTTGATTTCATTCCCCAAGAAGTTAAACCTTCCACTTTTAATCAATGCAGACCTATTTCTCTTCGTAATGCATCATATAAAATTTTATCTAAACTCTTAGCTAACATGCTCAAAACTTAGCTTGGAAAGGTGATCTCTCCTCTTCAAGGTGGATTTGTAAAAGGCCGTCACATTCTAGACAATGTGATTCAAGTTCAGGAAGCCATGCATTCCAGCTTCCACATAAAGGAGAATGGCACGTTAATAAAACTTGATATGGAAAATTTTATTGATAGGGTAAAGCTTTACTTCCTTTACAAAGTTCTTAACTCATTTGGTTTCAGTTATGCATTTATAAATATGATAAAAACTTGTACTGATAAACTTTGGATAGCACCATTAGTAAATGGCAGACCAATAAATTTATTTCAAGCTTCCAGGGATCTTCGATAGGGTTGTCTTCTCTCGCCATTTCTATATGTTCTAATGGCAGATTCTTTGAGTAGAAAGCTAATTACAGGAAAAAATGATGGGATTATTCTGGGCATCAAGTCAGCAAGTGGAGTAGAATCTATCAACCATGCTCTCTTTGTGAATGATACGTTGCTCTTGGGAGGGGCTTCGTTGAGGTTGGCAAGAATCTTTAAAGATATTATTCAGCATTTTGTGTATCATTTCAGGGGCCCTTATCAATAATCAAAATAGTGTTGTGTATGGTTGGAACACATATCCCTCATCTATTGCAAATATTTCACAAATTTTAGGCTTTGACGGATTTGACACTTGGGACAAGGTCAAGTACTTGGGTCTTCCACTAACCCTGTGACAAAACAACCCTTCTCTTTGGATGGAAATTATTAGCAAGTTAAAAGCTAAGATTGCTTCATGGGGTGTTCATTGGCTAACGAAGGCAGGGAAGCTAGCTTTAATTAAGTCAACTCTCTTAGCTCTACCAGTTTATCAATCCTCTCTCCTTCTTGATCCAAAAGCGATTATGGAAAATATATCCAAGGTGATGAGAGATTTCCTCTAGCGAGATGGTAAAGGAAATTAGAGCCAATTGCATTTGATTAATTGGGATACTGTCAAAATACCAATTATTGAAGGTGGACTGCATATTAGAGACCCAGGATTAGCTAATCTTGCCATGGGAGGTAAGCTACTATGGCAACTCTTCTCTAACAAAAAAAATCCAGTTAGTCATTTTTTTGGAAAAAATATCTCAAAGGAGGAACTCTAAGGAATTTGTAGATGTCAAATACTCCTAAGGCATTGTAAACTGGAATTGATGCAGAAAAGGTTTAGATTTCTTTACTCGGAAATTGTATCGCATACGTGGAAATGGCAAAAAAAAATGTGGGATGATAAAATAAAAGGTAATCCTCCTTTAAATTATGATCCATCTATTGCTGAGATCAAAGCCTGGTTTGTAAATAAAGGCTTTCTGCATCTGTATGACATTACTTCTTGGGGCAGTCAGGGAAATTGGGCAACATGGGAATTGCCAGCATTGTTAGAACGTGGATATAATTTGCTACACTCTCATTTCATGTTTTTGTTAGTTAAACTGATAGGATTGGCTCCGATTCATTCATCTTATAAGGACATGTGGGGCTAGGGCTCTACAGGAATCTATTCGTCAACTCACAGCTACCAGTCTCTTAAAACCAATATGATTTCTGCACACAATGCTTCTTTCTGGAAAATAGTGTGGCAATCTCCCAATATTCCAAAAGTTAATTTCTTTACTTGCATTCTCATGCATCAGAGAGCTCTAACAGGTGAAAACTTGTTGAAAACAGGATTTTTTGGACCTTTCAGATGTTGTTTTTGTAAACAAGATGCAGAAACTTCAAAGCATTGTTTTGTTGGATGTGATTTTACTCACAAATCTTGGGCGCATCACTTGGGTTGTCGATCTCATTTCCTTCAAATATTGAACCTGAATATCTATTTGCAAACTGGTAGTTGAGGTATCCAAGAATTTCTTCTTCAAGTCATGAATGGAGGAAAATTTGGCAATCCATCCCAAAATTCTTCTAGTGGAAAATTTGGTTAGCAAGAAATGACTTGATTTTCAATAGCAAAGTCACAAAACCATAACTTGTAGCAATAAAAGCTGAGGCTCTGCTTTTGGAAGTTGTGGGAAACACTCATCTTGATCCCAATAAATTCAAAGTTGAACATAATTGGCTTGGATTGTTACAGGTGGATAAAATTCAACTAAGTTCTGGAAGGCCTGTTATCAATCCATTTTGGTAGGTAAGACACTCGGAAAAAGACTTCTTAGATTGGTGGTAAAGGAAAAATAAAGTTTCAATCTTCTTTGATGGTTCATCAAAAGGAAATATGGGGAATGTTGGAGCAGGTGGATTGATCTTCTATCCGGGAGGAAGGCTAAAAACCAGTTTTAGTTGGGGATTAGGACAACTTACAAATAATCAAGTAGAGTTATATGCTCTTCTAAAAGCCTGTCAACTCGCCAAAGAAGCTGGGCATATCAATCTTCAAATATTTGAAGATTCAGAAATCGTAATAAAAGTTTTAAAGTTTGCTACAAAGTTCACTAATCTTAGCTTGAACATGACTATGGAAAGGTTGCACGTCATCTTAATAGGTTGTGTCTCGGTCTCCTCTTATCACATTCTTCGTGAATTGAATAAGTCGACAGATCTTAAAGCAAATCAGGGTTGTCTTCTTCCTCAAGGAATGCTAGGTTTGAATGACTAACCTATTATGATGCATCAAATTCCCTAATCATGAAATGAGAAGCTATGGAGAATAGGAATTGTATATTTCTGAAAAGATGTAACTGGGTGAAGGACCTTCAAAATTCTTTATCAATTAAAAAAAAAAATCGTTTTAATGAAAAAAAAGGCATGCATTATAGGAGTTACTCACTTAAAGGCTTAAGAAGACAAGAGCGCTTAACTTTTTTTGAAACCAAGGAAGTTGATCCGAAGCATACATTGCCAACTTGGTGTTTCGAGAAGACGAGAGGCCTTGACAAGGTTGAGGACAAGGTTGGGGCTTTAGCAACAATACTACTGAATGTTTTAACTTCTGGCAATGCCTCCCTTAGATTTTTTTATCATTGCGATACAGGAAACTAAATATTTTGATATGCAAATTTCAATGCTAGCATGTACCATTGCAACACTCTCCTCACAATGTCGTTTGGAATTTCCACCAAATGCATCAAATCCATGGTAATTTTTTACATGTTCTGAATCGCACCATAAAGGAACCGATGATTCTCTGCATCCTTGTCACCTCTACCATGAAACAAAGACAACTGCCGATATGACTCATTTGGTTGATCTATCACCATTTTTTTATGACACTCTGCCAACACAAATCCCATGAGTCTTGTCTATTGTATCCTTAGTGTTGCTCCTAAAGCAAAACTTATAAAATTGGATAATGTTGAAGAGAACATTTGAATCCCTTTAGAGGTCACACTTTCATTGTTCACATATATTGTAGCACGAGTAATTGAAGTGAAGAGATGTCTAAAAATTCGATGATTTGGACTCGACAACCATTTTTTTCCTATAATTCGACATTTTTATTTTGCAAAATTAGAATGTAACTATGTTTTAATCCCAATTTTAATGGTATAAATGGATTCAACACCCTCAAAAACCCCTGAGGCACCCAAATTTCCAAAACTTGACGGTTGTAACCTAGATTTTTAAAAATTCTGATCGGATTTTATCAAAATTGTGCCGAAAAAATTAGCCTATTCCGACCCAATTCGTAGAATTTTTAAACTATGTGCTTGAATTGATAACCAACCACCCTCACACATTCTTCGCAACAACAATAATGAAATCTTGAAACAAAATCAAAAACCAAATTAGGTAGGATGTAGGAGAGACCAATTTTGTTGTTATTTTGATCTATACTAAACTACATTCTACATTATTTGATTGAGATACACTATTTAAAGAGTAGAACAAAGCAGGGAAAATTTGAAAGATATGATATTTATCTTATAATTCATAAAGGGAAGTGAATATTGTATTCAATTCTTATTTTAAAATAAAGAGAATCATTCAAAATTTTCAAGAAAAAATATATCAACTTTATTAATAATTTTTTATTGAAAAATAAGAGTTAGTCGAAATTTTCTAATTAAATAAATAATTTACCATGGATGAATATTTATGGTATGTTTTTTCTTCCGTTGGGTGAAAATGGACAGTTAGTTTTCTTAGTGGTATATCTAATATGCATATTGTATTCCAATATCTAATATTTTCCATTTATTTTTTACATGTTTTTTATTTATTTTTTACATGTATACATATAAATGGAACATATTAAAATAGGATTGGACATTTATGTGTATTGTTAAAAATAATATTAAAAAAAAAGACCTTAAAGCAATTATGGGTTGAAAAGTTAATGGAAACATATTGTGGTGAATTTACACATAAATAGTGATGAAGATAATACTTTATGATGAGGACAACAAAACATAAATTAAATTATAGCCATGTTCTCCACACCTGCTCAACAAGGAAAGATTTATGGAAATGAGTTTTTGTTTAAGTCATGGCGTTTTATAATAATAATAAAAGATCTTAAAGCAATTATGGGTTGAAAAGCTAATGGAAACATATTGCGGTGAATTTACACATAAATAGTGATGAATATAATACTTTATGATGAGGACAACAAAACATAAATTAAATTATAGCCATGTTCTCCACACCTACTCAACAAGGAAAGATTTATGGAAATGAGTTTTTGTTTAAGTCATGGTGTTTTATAAAAAAAAGAAGACCTTAAAGCAATTATGGGTTGAAAAGCTAATGGAAACATATTGCGGTGAATTTACACATAAATAGTGGAATTTTCAATATGCCTTGGTGGAAGGGGCTGCCTCATACAACCCATTTGGAGGAACTCCTTACACTCAGTCATGCAACCTATGAACAAACTACCTTCCCTTGAACTACTCCCCTTGACCCCTTAACCATGACCCCAGTTAGCGTTCAGTAAGCACTCTTCACCTAATGAAATGGGATGAAGAGTCAAACCCATATGTACAGGATTACTTTATTTGATAAGCTCGATTTAAAACACTTTCGAAATGGTGAGATGTTAGTACTATTACCACCCAAAAGCAAACAAAAAAAGGTCCGGAGGTCTTGTCCGCACCGGGCAAGGAAACATCACAAACTTAGGAGATGGAGGGAGGAAGAGTCCTATCTGTCCTTAACAACCTAATAAGTCAGCCAGGAATAATCCATGCATGTGGGTCCGTGTCGACTCCATTACATATGTCTTTTTGGACAAACAAGAGCTCTCAAGACGTGGGGAGTCGGGCCCGAAGGAATCTGTTTTCTAATGCGCTCAACTTGTGAATAGGGAGAGGGAGACGGGTTTACTTTTAGACACATTTCATGATTGAATGCTCTCCCAGCTCATTCTCGAGAGTGCTCATTTTCAAGCTAGACCCCTCCCCTTATATATGGGATAGGATAGGCCAACAACTTTTTTCATTAATACCCCCCTATCTATAAAAAGAGGCGAGTTACAAGCTAGCGATAGTAGATTCGGTTGCTGCACCATTTCATATTTCACAAAGTAGTAAGTAAGCTTAATATAAGTATTTAGGGAAGAGAATAGTAAGCGTATTGAAAGCCAGAGATATGACAAGTATCCCATGAATCCGAGATATGACAAGTATCCCATGAATCTTAGAAGAATCAAATTAAGAATGGATATGACAAGTATCCCATGGCAAAATGATGCGTCTTTATTTTTGGGTGAGCTTATCTCAATTATGTTCAGTAATTGCATAGGGTGGCTTACTCCAACCAACACTACACCTTTCGCTTTGTCCATAGAGCGTCTGAATCCCCAGGAATGTATATAGAATAGAGAGGGCAATAGAGATGTAGGAATAGGTATTATAGTTCCACTAGAAGAAGGAGCACCAGTGGAAACAGCTCTATGACAAACCAATGGCAGGCTTTAAGGAACAATGTTTCATTGACATATCGATATCCAAAGTGGAAATAATAAACATGAGTTTATTCCGTGTGCAGTGTTTTAACTTCAAATTCGATCGGGAGGACTACATGCTGTATACAAGCTCATACAAAGTAAAGCCTGTGGTGTTGCACCATGTCGTTCGATATGCCCATAATGCTTCAGGAAGCCTATAAACCCAGTCCGCCAAGCTGAAATTAGGCCATTTTATATCACCGATATCCTCTCAAAGTATCCCACCCAGCTCGAGTATCAAAGTGGAGTAACCAAGCCCAAGCCGAGTAGTTTAGTAACTCAGCGCAGAACCCACCAATAACATTTTAAGTGGAATAAACACCAGTTTACCTTGATCCAGTGGATCCACAGTTTCACAAACAAGTAAGCACAATAACTTGTTGGAGTTAATGGAGTTGTTTGGTCTCCAGTAAGCTCAAAAAATCCCTGGTCAATCTCCCAACCATATTGGACCAGCCTTGGTTTCAACAACCAGCTTTGGGTTCTCCCAGCGCCCCAATGAGTTCTGCCTCTCCCGCTTCTAGCTCTCAAAACGGAGGGTCTAATTTGAGATTTTATCTACTTTGATGGTGTGGACTCTCGAATTACTTTTTTGCTACGTCCTTTCCAAGCCTAGTCATACTACTTTAACCCACTCATTGGGACCGCCTCTTCAACCTACTACTGAGTAAAACTACTTAACTCATCCATGCAGCCTACGACCGATCCTTGCTTGACTAAACTCCAGCACGTGGCTTTGGATTCTTATCCATCATAAAGTGGAGTGACCTCGGTCAAATTTTCCTCATATTTGGACGTGAGATAAGATCAAGTCAGCTAATTAGTCAATATGGCCTATTTGTTGAGTTGTTGCCCGTGTCCATTACGTAGATCATCGTAGCGTACTTCCACATATCCACTCAGGGGGGAGTCTTTTCATAATGGATGACCCTCGGAACCATAACCTGTTAATATACGGCGTATATCTGGATGATTGATGGAATAAACACCGGGCATATCCCATACTTCTCGCTCCCTCTGGAATGGAATCATATGACGTAGTGGTATGTACAAGAACTAGTTACAGTGGTGACAATTAGTGTACAAAAAGTGGTGTAAGTGGTTTCGAAAGCAAGGTGTTTCCCTTCCTTGTCTAACAAGTATCCATTGTATTTCGTCATTAGCGGAATAACCTAGCGGATTAGAGTTTCCCATCGGCATTGACTACTATGATGGTCTCCCAATCAGATACAGGGTATAAGTGTCTTTTCACATCCACAGAACTGGAATCTTGTGTATTGAAAACTTTCCACATCATCTCTACTACATCATGCCAAAATCCCTTCTGCTAAGATGGATCAACGAGAAGGTAAATCGAAGGGGGCCCAGCCCTAGCATCCCCACGGCCCTCAATATAAATTGAGAATTATGGAAAGGTCTGGAGGTCTTGTCCACATCAGACCTCAAGGGAACCATACCCCTCGACCCTCTACATCACTTATAGGGATCCAAAACATCAAACTCTTCAGCTCGCTCTATAAAAAGTATTCATATCGACCTGGAACATCCGGCTCTGAATCTAGAGAATCAGACTCTCACTCTCTAAAACCAAAGAACCACGAACACCTGTTCCAGTGGCATCCCTTCTAGTTCGAAGGATTGTTCCAGCTTCCTTGTCAATGTTCTTACATATATGCATAATGCTCTTAGTCAAGAGTGTAGTAAGCTCTTCATTATTAATATAGTTGGGCAATTCATGTACATCATGAATAATCTATTGGGGGTAAGGTGAGTAAGAAGTAGTTTGGCGTTCACTTACAACATTATTGAGTCCATGGAATGGGGATATAGCTATTGTTACACTTCAACGACCCTCCTGGAGATGCTAGTTTTTCTCCCCAAGTAGACTTTGACGTTCTTAAACCTACCGATTGGGAATATACAATACTGATTAGCCTTTCTCAGCTGAATAGGAGGGAAAATTTGGTACCCGGTGTTCAAGTCCTTTCCCTTCTTAGGTCATATTTAATGAATTAGCATTCGGTTGGGCAGCACTCCATGCTATTAGGGTTCTAAGGTACAAGGTTTGGTTATAATTTCAAACTCGTCTCATCGTTTCGTGGATGGCGGTAGTGGAGGGTGGCAGAATTCCATCTGTATTCAAATAACAAAGTGCGATGGTGTGATCTTTTCTTTTGCCCCTTGGACAGAGATAAGTACTTATGCAAAGACCCTAAGCAAGGAGGGCATTCTTACAGGCCTAACTGTTACAACCTTTACATTCTTTCTTGGTATGGGTGCTTCTAGTAGGTTTGGGTATGTATCTGTCCTGGGTGGGGTTGGATCTAAATCTATAATTATAAGGGGTACTACCACGCTTGTTTTGCTTACTAGTGTTATTAGATCAATATAGGTTATCACTTTCTAATTTACCAGTCGCTCACTAAGTTAGGCTAGTAGAAGAGACTCTTTCATACAACTGATTTAATGGCTTTCCATCCGTTAGAAAAGCCAGTAGAAGAGATCCATCCAACAAGGGTAGTTTGCGTCCATTGCCTTACCCTCCAAAAGGATTATGTTAGGTGGCCTTTTGAACTAGGTTAGTTCCTAATAAGCTAATACTGATCTTTAATGGCTAGACCAAAAATAGTGATGAAGATAATACTTTATGATGAGGACAACAAAACATAAATTAAATTATAGCCATGTTCTCCACACCTACTCAACAAGGAAAGATTTATGGAAATGAGTTTTTGTTCAAGTCATGGTGTTTTATAGAAATAATTTTTTTGTTGAAGTCATGATGAGGACAACAAAACATAAATTAAAAAATTATAGTCATGTTCTCTACATCTTTTTTTTTCTATAGAAAAAAATCGTAAATATTATTTACATTTTGCAGATGGACTAAAATGCCCATTCTCACAAAGTATATCGAAATTCTTTACAATAGATCATAGAATATCATAGAAACGATGTTATCATCTTATCACCACAAAACCAATGATTTACTTAAGCAAAAACAATAAAAAACCAAAATCAAAAGTATATCGAAATTCTTTACAATAGATCATAGAAGATCATAGAAACGATGTAATCATCTTATCACCATAGAACCAGTGATTTACTTAAGCAAAAACAACAAAAAACCAAAACCACAAAATTATATGTTCAAAATAATGATGATAAAAACTCATCATCATCCTCAAATATGTTCAAATATTATCAAAATTATCTTAAAATCCTCAAGCAAGGCCCATATGAAATAGTCCATACAGACCCATTCAGAAAATGAACTGATCATCTTCACCATCCACATAAAATATCATCAATAAAGCTGCAAACATCAACTAGGCCCATTACCAGATCCAAACTGAACTGAAAACTGTTCACCATCACTACCTCTATTATAGTCCAAAAACTATCAAAAGTAATCAAAAGATCATCACTAAAACTCCTAAAGTATTAGTCAAAGGTAAAACCAGTTAGAAAATATGATAAGTTTCATAGATTGCATCCTCTCGAAATTCTTTGATATGCCAGAAACCTTCCGGGACCACCGCTCCATCCTTTGCCAAAGAATCGGCCAGACTATTCCTTTCACGGTATATGTGTTGTAACTGTACCAACTCAAAACTGTCAGAAAGCCTGTGAACTTCCAGTAGAATTTGGGATAACTCTAAATTATGCATTCTAAATTTACCATTGGCCCAGTTTATGACTAACTGAGAGTCACCATAAATATGATTTTTTGCAATATCCTTCTTCCTGACCAGAATAAGTAGTAGCTTTAAAGCACAGAGTTCAGCAGAATTGTTAGTACCAGGCCCCAAACCAGCTTTAAAGGAAAAAAATTGATTATCAGATATGTAAAGCATACCTCCAACTCCACATGAATCAGCTATCGAACCATCAAAATAACCCCAAGGGTGAGTTTTATCAATAGTTTCTGCAAACACGGGTCTTATTTTCATAACAAAATCACCTTGTGGAAAAGATCTCAACAATCCAAGACTGAAAGAGCATACCTGAGAAGGCATCAAGGTATGTTCTTCAAAGCAGCTTTGATTTCTAGCCTTCCATATAAACCACATTACAATAATAGGTAAAGACCTAATATGCTTAACCTCCATGTTAAGACACCAACTCTTCATACAAGCAATCACAGAATCCCCAGTCCAAAGATTCCTGAAATTTAACTTTTCTTCAATATCTAACCAAACACTCTTTGTAAAAGGGCATTCCACACCTAGATGGATATTAGATTCAGCATCCAATTTACACAAATAGCACCTACCAGGTCCTTTCTTGCCTTTTCTAACCATGACATCCCATGTGAGTGCCTTATCAGAAAAAAGAAACCAGCAAAAAATTTTGGATTTCAAGTGACACTTAAGTTTCCATAATACTTTCCACCACCAAGAGTATTCCATCTCATTCCTATCCTACAACAAATGTAGATAACCTTTTTTTGGAGAGTATTTACCATTTTTGACAAATTCCATACCAATATATCATCATTGTTAGTTAATCTTACATGACTAGCTTTGAGAATAGCTAGGAAACCATTCCAACATAAAACATCCTAGGTATCTATTAGCCCAATATTGTCTACAGACAACCAACCCTGATCCATCAAATAAGTCATTCCAGGACCACCAATATCTTTAAGGAAAAAAATACCAGCAGAATGTAATTTGTCAATCAGTAAAGATGGTAAATGATGTCTCCATTTGCATCCCACCCATGGGTCAATACCAATACGCATATCAACACCATTACCAACCTTCCAAACAAGATGATTACCAATAATATCAAAAGCCCATAACAGCTTTCCAACATATGGAAATATTTTTTTTCTTCTTGTCCAAAACTCTAATCCAGTCCATAAATGACAATGGATGAACATATTTCTGAACTGCAATATGAACCCAAAGTCCCGAACCTGCAATAACATTCCATACACTCTTGGCTGCAAGGGCTTTTGCAAAAGCAACAGGGATTTTCAACCCCCATCCACCCATAAATTTTGGACAAGCCAAAGTTTTCCATGAAGTCCATGGTAAACCAACAAAATCCTTATTTCCAGACCATAAGAATTTGAAACATAGCTTCCTAGTCTTCTCAATGATACCCACTGAAATCCAGAAATGCATCCAATACATTGGAATAGCTTCAAGAACAGCTTTGACCAAAGTGAGCTTACCTCCCTTAGTTAACCATCGATAACTCAAATTCATAATCCTTTTTTCCACTTTTGCAATCAGCCAGTCCCAATCCTTCAAATAGTATCTGCAGGGTTTAAGATAGAAACCAAGATACTTCATGCCATTCTCAAGAGTTACAACAGAAAATGAAAAATTATTCTATAAAGTAATGATCTCATACTCATCCAAGCCAGAGAAATACAATGCAGATTTTTATTTATTTATCTGCATTCCAGATGCCTTACAGTAAACCAATAAGATCTCATATAATGAAGATAAAGATTCTTCAGATCCATCAATACCCATGACAATGTCATCCACAAAAAGTACATGAGATAAAAACCCCAACATCTTTGGCACAGTATAGAGCCCTACTCAATCCTTCAACAATGATAAGAAATAGTAAAGGGGCTAATGGACAACCCTGTCTGAGACCCCTGCCAGGCTTAAAAAAAGATGAAGCTACACCATTGATAAGTACAACAAATGATACAGATGATAGACTGCTCATTACCCAAGTAATAAAAGGCCTGGAAAACCCATTTTGGATAAAAGGACTCGAAGGTAAGTCCAATTGACCCGATCATAGGCTTTAGACAAGTCTATTTTTAAAACCACAGACTTTAATCGTTTACAATGAATGGTATCCATACCTTCCTATAATACCCCCACTGCATCACGAATCTGTTTTCCTGGTAAAAAACCAAACTGTTCACAAGAAATATAACGTCCCAATACCTTTCTAATACGAGCAGAAATAATCTTACCAATAATCTCGTAGCAATAATTACACAAAGATATTGTCCTGAAGTCCTCAAAAGCAAGTAGGATGATCAACCTTAGGAATCAAAGCAATAAATGTAGAGTTAAAAACTGCAGGAATTTTACCATTTTTCTGAGAATATTCAATAACCCGTAATAAATCCATACCCAAAACATCAAAAAGAGCCCTATAGACCTCGATTGGTAAACCTTATGGTCCTTGACTCTTATCATTCTTACTCAGAGTAAGGATAGACTGGATTTCCTGCAAAGTAACAGGTTTCATGGGATCTTCATTCTCCTCCTCAATTATAGATGTGGGAAAGTACCCAGCACTCATCACAATTCCAGGGAGATGAAGATTGCTCTCCTCCTGGAACAATGACTCAAAATGATTAACTCCTGCCTCCGCAATAGCATCAAAACCTTCAACCATGTTACCATCACCATCTGCAATCTTCCATATTGAATTAATAATTTTCTTGTAATTGGCATACTTCTGGAAAAAAGGAGTGTTGTTATCCCCACATAAAAGCCACAAAGCCCTACTTTTCATTCTAGCCTCATGTTCTCGTTCTAATAAGATTTTTCTCTTACGAGTTTCTAATTCAACCAAAGAAGACTTATCCTCCTTGGATGCAAACCCAAAACCCATCTTATGAAAAGACTCAGCCAATAAAGTTTCAATCTCCACTAAATCCTTGTTCTCCTGTAATTTTTTCTCAACTGACCAATAGATTGAAACAACTTTAATTTTCTTAAGGTTTGAGGCAAAGTGCGCTGCAGGAGATGTCTCTAAGTTATCAGAAAATCAAATCCAAGAAGATTTTAAAAGGGTAACAAACTCTTCATTCTTCAACCAATTAGCATTAAACTTGAAGGGACTACGAGGTCTAGTATCCTTATTCAATATTTGCATAAAAACAGGATTATGGTCTGATTCCCCACCACATCCAACCCATTGCCGAAAGTGAAGATCACAATCCAAAAAATCAGTAGATAGCAGAAACCTATCTAATCTCTTATAAATATTTTCACACCCAACTCTGTGATTAGTCCAAGTGGGAAGTAAGATAGTTGGAACAATATCCACAAGACCAACATCCTCCATCTGCCTAATGAAGAAATCTGATAAATTATTTGCTCTAGCCTTAACTCCCTAGATCTCATATACTCCTACAGAATAGTTCAAATCCCCACCTAGGACCAGTTTAGAGCTCATTAAACCCTCCATTTAAAACAAATTAAACCATAAACTCTCTCTATCCACATAAGGTCCGTACAGATTAAGACAACAACTTGTCAATTTAAGCTCAAAAGAATGTAGCGAAGCACACAAACCAGAGCCACACATCCCAGGAATTAATCAACTGAAATTGACGAGTCCTCCATCCTAGTAGTAACTCCCCAGATTTAACCTTAGCATCCACAGATAGAAACTTCTAGCCAATAAGCATAGATTCCATCTCACTCACTAGAATATCACCACCACACATAGTTTCTTGTAGGAATAAAACATCAATAAAATGTTCACAAATCAACCTACATATTGCTAGTTTTTTTAGCAAACTAGCCAACCCTCTACAATTAAGGGTCATAACAATCATAAGGGTACACCCGAGGGGGTAAGCATAGCTCTAAGTGCCCCATAATCAACCTTATCAACAGAAACCAAACCCAAATGAACACCAACTGGGTCTGTGCAAGAAATATAATTCCCTTTAAGGCCACAATCTTTGTCCAGTATAAGCAGTTTATCCTTCACAATCTTAGCATAAGACTGAAGAAAATAACCATCATAAGAAATAGATTTGCTTCTGAGATGGGAAACAAACCTTAAATCTCCCAAATAACAATCAGTCCGTCTTATATGACCGACACCCCCATCCCCATAAACCTTTAAATTCTCAAGTAAAAAATTAGGGTTATCTATCACTGAAAAACTTAGAGGTTTCAGCGAGTGCAATATATGTGTCTGAATATCAGCCCCAGAATCAGGAGCACTACCCATTAATCCCTCCACCAAAACATCATCATTAACAGAAAAATCTTTTACCCCAGATAAAACCTCAGAGCTCTTAATGCGCCAAAATGATTTTGTCTTAGGTACATAAGCAGGTTTAAAATCTTTACTAAAGGGCAAAGCACAGTCAGGGATCAAATGACCGTAAACATGGCACCTGTTACATCGAAAAGGAACACCCATATAATCTAGAGGCTGGTTAAATTCAGAACCCCCCCTCTTGATTAGAATGTCTGCAGCTAATCCATTCTGCAGGTCAAGTAAAACCAGGATTTTACCCAAACAACAAACACCTGATTCAAGAAACGAAAGGTCTGCCTCCAAAAAAGTTCCCAACGTATTCCCGATCAACATGAAGAAATTGACAAACCATAATTCAAAAGGCAAATTGGGTAACTTAACCCAGATAGGTAATAAATCATACCTTTCAACTCTCGGATCAAACAATGGCGACCATCTTTTCAACAATAGACTAGCATTATGCCATCTCCAAACACCAGCAAGAATTGATGCCGCATCAGCTTCATAGAGAAATTTGAAAGCAATCCATCCACGGGTAGAATGAAAACTTCAAGACAAAGACAAACATGGTCTTTCCAAGTAACAGCTGCCCAATTCTTGACATCGTCAGAATTGTATTTACGACCACCGAATCTCCCCACCAAGGTCGTGGCATTCGTCAGAACGATGTCGTTCAAACAAACGTCCTCACCGACAACCATCATCACAGGTTTACCAACTTTCCTGATAATTTGTCTTGGCCTCTTAGGGCGATTATCTTCAACTGGATATGCTATATCCCTCACCACATGCTGGTCAAGAGAGAAATCCTGCAACGTTGGATCAATCTTGATAGATTCAGACCTCTGTTCACCCTTAACCGAAAGAAAGTCCTCAACAGATAAACCCACAGATAAATCCTCAATAGATATACCCACACCGGGACCAACCTTCAATAAAGCATCATCAGAGGAAACATAATGTTCAATACCCATAACAGAATTAAACCCATCACCAACTGGCACTGCGTATCCAGGATGCAACGAAGCACAAACCATACTCTCACCCGCAGCACAGGGCATCCCTTCGACCTCACCAGATGGAAAAACATCAACACACAGAGGCGTAACAAGGTCATCTACCCTCGGTATTTTCCCCCAAGGCATCTTAACTGCACCAAAACCCTTTAGCGACGTGCGCTCCAAGTGTTTAAACTCTCGAAGTGACATGATAGTATCCCTGCAGGGGCAGTAAAGACAATGGTGAACGTGGCACCCTCAATCAGCCCCAGAAAAAATCAAAATCTAGGTCACGATCTCAGAATATGCAACCTTCATCAAATATCAGATACATATGCATGAGACTATGTTCTCCACACCTACTCAACAAGGAAACATTTATGGAAATGAGTTTTTGTTTAAGTCATGGCATTTTATAGAAATAAGTTTTTGTTGAAGTTGTGGCCCTTTTTTTTGTTGAAAGTATAATTCTCCACATTGTATTAACTATAAAATACTATTAAAGTAATATCACACTTTAAATAATTATAAAATAAATATCATAATTTAAATTAAAAAATTAGTTAGTTCAATGTATAATTATGTCTCCAACAAGGGGATATATATGAATCGCTTAGGCCTATTAATTGGGAGTTCACATGAGAAATTTATGTGTTTTATAAAGTTTTGTATAGTTTGATTTTTAGGTATATTAAATAATAATAAAATTTAAACTATTTTTTTGCATGTTCATTGGTTTGTGCAGGTGACATTTCTCTAGGGTCGTGTGCCCCAAGACCCAGCGGCGGCCTCTCATCAATAAAATTTTAATACAACCAATATTTGTAAACATTCCATTAATGTACTTAATGCTCTTACTGTGAAATTTTAAATACTTGCAACCCATTAAATGCACCACTACTAATGTCTATTAAATACAAACCAGCATTGAACATGTCAAGGAGTTTGTGCTCATTTGCAGATTTCAGTGCGAGCACCTTGCCCGACCATCCAAGCTATGCATCAGTCTTCAGGTTCAACTAGCATGTTGCTGAAGTTGATTTGCAATTTGAGGTTAATTGCTGACGAATGTAGTTGTTATTCATTATTCATTGTGTTAGCTCATTGATTTTTTGGTTGTGCGGTTTGATGTTAATAGATGACGAATGTAGGTATTATTCATTATTCATTGTATTAGCTATGGATTGTTTTGGCTATGCAGAAAGAAGGGAGGAGGTCTCTAAGCTTAAAGAGCCTAGCATGGCTAGTCGATAGTTGAAATAATTTGGTAGTTTGTAGAGTCCAATGTGGAGGTCCTTGAGGCTTGGACAGTTGTGAATCTTGATGGACCATCCTATGAGCCATGGAGGGGTGACTACCCTGGAATCTATATGGGAAATGAATCTCCAGCATGTATGGGGTTAAGCAATGAATTCATCCTAGCAAAGGAAGATTCAAGAATCTGTTCTTTGGCCTACTTCTTCAATTTGGTGCTAATTTACAGAAATGTTGTTGTAGGTCCAGTGTTGTTCAGGATATTGGAACTTTCTTTTTTTCATGTGGAATTCTTTCCAAGGGTTGGGAAGAGTTAAGTCGTGCAAACAAATCAGGAGAATTTTAGTCGGAATGAGTATGAAGGCATTGCATATTCCATACCATACTGTCCATGTTGGGAACTCGAGGTGTGTCGTCCATTTCCATGTAATGTTAGTTTCGATAGGCCAATTGGTGCCCCATCCATTCCAAGCCTTGGATTACTACTTAAGGAATGTGTAGAGCCAAGGGTTATCACTCCGAGTTGTTTTACGGATTGGTGTAGTGATATCCTACATATGGTCAAAAGCCAAAGCTCTATGCCATTGTACAAGAAGTGAATAAATTGATGCATTATCTCATGGGTAAGGGCACAATTATAAGAACAATGATGCTTCCAGAGACACTTCAAGTCCTGGGTGAGTCTCTAAATCCGTCTTTGCATTTATTTATTACTTGATGTAGGGCATTTCATTGCTAAGGTTTTTGGGGGTTCTATTAATTAGCTTGTCTTGCAATATTTTGACAGAAAAATCTTCATTGGTGGCCTTTTGAGGGAAACGACCTCAGGTATGCATTGCTCTTGTGTTCTTAGCTTATATATGTTTCGATTTATATTTGTATTTTTATGCTATGCTTGTTAGTAAGTTTTAGTACTTTTAATGTTAGGGTTTCTATTAGGGCATTATAGGTACATGATTGAATGTATGGAAAATCCTAACAGGAGGCGCTTGCTGCATTAAGATTGTAGCGTATAGATTACGTGGCCTATTTGTCTTCGAGAGTATGGTTGTGTGGTTTCAAGAAAGTTTTAGTCAAGGGCCCTTGTGAAATAAGCTAATATTTTGATGGGTGTAGGCATTTGTGTGTTTTAAGCTTATTGGAAATGCACAGTCGTGGTGTATTCTTTCTTTGGAGTGACGATCTTCATGGGCATTCTTCAAGAGTTGATATTCTAGGGATTTAATAGCATGCTTATAGGATTTTAATGGGTATATTTTTTAATGCATCACATCAACTTTTACCAAGTATTTCAACAAGTATGGAGAGCTTACAGATTCGGTCATAATGAAAGACCACGCCACAGGAAACCCTAGGGGTTTTGGGCTTGTGACTTATGTTGATCCCTTTGTCGTAGACAAAGTCGTTAAGGATAAACATGTTATAGATGGGACAATGGTAAGTTATAGGGTAACTACCCCTTGAGATATTAGGTTTCTGCTAGAAAATTTAATGGCTTCCTTTTCTATGCTCTTTATTTATTTGTATACACAGGGTATATAGAAGGTTACTTGTGTTTTTCCCATGTGGTGCTGAGGATGTATAGGTTTGGGTTTGACAGGTGGAAATCAAAAGGACTATTCCAAGAGGGAATGTGGGAGTAAAAGACCACAAAACAAAGAAAATAATCGTGGGTGGTATACAAACATCAATTATAGAAGGTTTGTTCACTGCCACTTTGTTAAATGCCATCTTACGCTCTTTTAGGTTATCGGCCAATGTTAGCAAGGGAGTTGCTTCTTGTTATTTTTTGTAGCTTACTTTTGGACAAGCTAACATTTTCTTCTATTTGCAGATGAGTTCAATAAATACTTTTCGAAGTTTGGCAAGGTTGTTGAGCATCAGATCATGCAAGATCATAGCACAGGTCGATCTCCAGGTTTTGGTTTTGTAACATTTGATAGTGAAAAAGTTGTTGAAGAGATCTTATCACATAGCAACATGTATGAGTTGGATGGAAAACATGTAATCCTTTTGCATTGTATGTCTTCTAGTTCACATGGGCTACAATTTTTTTCGCTTTTTTTTTTAATTCTGCTATGAAACGTCTGGATCTAGTTGTGTCTCTAGATATAGTTAAATACTAAAATCCCATGGAGTCACTTTTGGATATAGTTGTGGTGGTAGGATTGCCGTAGCCTGGGAGATGTGGTTCTGTTAACGCCATGATTTGAACCATAATTTAAGTTAATTTTTTGTCTTATTGTAGGTGGAGATTAAGAAGGCTAAGTCGAAGAAGGATTTGCCTGAGCCCAAACCTGCATATGGGATGGACATGAGGCCTCCCTTTATTTCAGGTCCTCATGGCTATGGGGATGTTTATGGTGGATTAGGTGCTGGTGACTACAGCAATTCTTTTAGGCAAGGAGCATATGGGAGTCGGGCAGAGGTGCTGACTATGGTAGTGCCTATGGAAGCTTTGGTGGTGATGGTCTAGGGGGTTATCAGGGAGACTCTGCTACTAGCTATGGAGGATGGTTTGGGTCCTGTGGTGGTAGCTTTGGGGGCTATGGAAGTGGGTTGTCAGGTAGCCTTGTAGATGGTGAGGATTTTGGTAGCTATGGTGGCAGTAGTAGTTATGGAGGTAGCTATGATTATGGGATTGGTGGTTATGGTGGAAATGGTGCTTATGGCAGTGTCCAGGGAGGCTGTGGTGGAAGTAGCAATACTCAATATCATCCATATGCAAGATAGAATAAGATTCATCTATTGGCGAATGAGTGTGTCCTGAGCGGTTTCCCAGTGCATACAAGTGCCATTCTTAACATGAAGACAAAAGTAGACATTTGTCTCAATTGTGTTATAGTAATCAATGATCCAATTTATTCTCTGAAACATCAAGTTCTTTAAGGATTTTGTTTCATTAAGGACATTCAGAGGGGTATTTCTTTTATTATGCTGACAATTTCCAACTATTTTTGTGAAGGCATTGCACACATCACTGGATAGACAGTTGATACTAGATTATTAAGACATTTATATGATAGTATGGATTGGATGAAGTTTTTTTCTTCATTTGCATGAGCTGGTCTTTTAACATTGAAATTCAAGTCTGAAATAACAATGCATTTTATTGAAGCCATTATTTAATTTCTAGTTTTTTTCCTGTAATTTAGGGGAGGAACACAATATTCCATTTTTGAAAACTGTTACTTTTTGTAAATTAGGAAGATGCAGTACAATGCCTCTTTATAGCACTAAATTCATTAGGTATTTTATTTATGGGATTGTGTGCTAAACATACTATCATAGTCTTGTAGGCTTATTATCTGTTGTAATTTTTTGAAAAACACCCATCATAGATATTTTCTTTTGATTTTTATCACCAGTAATATACGCAATGTATTGTATAATGTGGTGACATTTATTGCATTTCTATATATTATAGAAAAAGTTTATGAGGGACAACTATTTTTTTAAAATGTAATCGAATTGACATCCAATTATATATACTCTGCTATGGGGTAGGAAGATCCTTAAAAGACCGCTAAAACTATAAAATGCCAGTCAACAATTTGTAAGAGTTTGTATGATTGTTATGGGAGAAAAAATATGGTTGTAATGTCGGAAGACGACTTTTACATTTTGACCATATGTAAGAGTTTGTATGATTGTTATGGGAGAAAAAAGATGGTTGTAATGTCGGAAGATGACTCTTACATTTTGTTATGGGAGAAAAACGATGGTTGTAATGTTGAAAGACGACTCTTACATTTTGTTATGGGAGAAAAAAAGATGGTTGTAAT
This sequence comes from Pseudotsuga menziesii, assembly GCA_001517045.1. Classification (NCBI taxonomy): domain Eukaryota; kingdom Viridiplantae; phylum Streptophyta; class Pinopsida; order Pinales; family Pinaceae; genus Pseudotsuga; species Pseudotsuga menziesii. The sequence goes on along the minus strand of LPNX010503127.1, from coordinate 156,555 downwards.
GTTGGAAGACCACTGTTACATTTTGTTATGGGAGAAAAAATATTGTTGTAATGTCGGAAGACAGACTCTCAAATTTTGAGGTTTGTTGTAAATTGTCATTAATCCATTTCAAAATTATTAATATATGTACTTGTGAATTCTCACTGAGTCTTCTGATAAAAGACAAAAAATTGTCATTATTCCATTTCAAAATTATTAATAAATGCACATGTGAATTCACACTGAAGCTTTTGATAAAGACAAAATGTGGTATGATTTCCATTTACAAATAATTTAAATTGTGATGGATTATTCCTATTTATAGGTATATTTTCTGTTTGACCAATAAATTAAATTTTTAGGAAGAATTTTCTCATCGAAGACCTATATTTTCTGTTTTACCAATAAATTAAATTTTCAGGAAGGATTTTGTCCTCGAAGCTTTTTTTTTCTTTTTCTTTTCTTTTTATTTTGCACAAATTGGTTACCCTTGTTGGTAAAAGGGTTTGTTAAACCTAATGTAATTTAAAATTTGATTTACTAATATAAAATTGCATCGAGAGTCATGCTGATGCTTCATTATATCCTGATTCCTTAAGAAGTTGGTCCAATTTATCCATCTTTACAATTGATAAGTTTCTAAAATAGATAAATGAATGCAAATAAATGTGTTTATGGCTCTTAATCCATTTTTACAATTATTGGGTTTCTAAAATGTATAAGTCAGTGTCAAAATTAATTGGATAAAATAAGTATAGGTTAGTTGTTTCTCTTATTTGTTTTTTTTCGAAGTTTTATTCCCTTAGTTGTTTAGCTTATTTGTTTTATTTATAAGTTTTTTTTATTTAGCTTATTTGCTTTAGTCACGGACATTGCCACCTCATGGATATTGTTTGAATATGATCAAATTTCAATTTATATTTCTATTTTTACAACATGTTTTTTTATCCATACCAAAATTGTAGAAACTTTGAACACAAATTACAAAATCATTTAATATGTTTTTTTACTTGAATATTATACAACTATTTAGGTTACATATAGCTACATGATTTTTTTTGTTTTGTTTGTAAATAAGTGTATTTTTATATTACTAATAATCTACATAAAATACATAACTAAGCTTAGGTTGACCCTCCAAATACTAAAAAACAAGCCAAGTCTTGAGTACCCAAAAACAGAAAGAAAAAAAAATCAACAAGGGTAAAAAAAACCATTTTCATGTCGTAAGAGAGACTAGCAACAAAATAACATCATTCCTTCCTAGACTATGACTCCCATGGATCACTTTAATATCACAATAAATGTCGATTAATGAAAACAGAAACAAAATATCAAAGAACATAAGCTTCATAAACTAGCAGGAATAGGGAACCTTGGGGGATCATCGTCTCCTTCGTCAATGATGTGGGGCGAGTCAGAAGTGCTTCCCATTGGGGAATGTTTGGTCTCCAACTCGATCCCCAATCTTCTGGCAATAATATCCAATTTGGAGTCCACGAACTTGGTCTCCCACTTCATTTGTTTTAGAGGAGTCAATTCCTCTTTCAATTCTGATATTTGCTTATCTCTCTCATCCAAGGTGATGCCTAGAAATGATTTGGTGGACTAGTAGAGATGGGGAGTTCTATGATATAAGACCATCCTAGATCTTGTGTCTCCAGGGTCTACGATACATACAACCATAACTTTGAACTCCCAACCATGCTTTTGTATCAAATACCCAGATTAAATCTTCTTCTCTGCTTCGCCTATCTCATGTTTAATCGACAAGGTGGCGTGTTTATAGTAAAAGTTTTCTGCTTCATGGCCTTGGCGAGCTCCATTAATGGCCCTAGTTCCCTAGGCACCACTTTGTTCTTCTCCGCTCTTCTCTTCCTGCTTGTTGTGTCTCCTCTCATCTTACCACCTCTCTCGCCCCTACACCTTGACAATTTTTGTGCCCGCAAATGTCGAATGACTAACCTCCACAGCAAAGAACTAGTTCTAAATGGGGGATTGAGGCTTGGGATTTTGAATGCCCTCGCAACTCACCCTGCTGATAACCTTCAATATGAAGTGCCATAATGGCCACCTTCTTTAAGTGCTATTGTCCTTCATTCACTTGGATTCATTAACCTTGTGCCCTTCATTATTTAACTTGTCCTGCATCCGTAACCTTCTGATACACCCCCTCCATTCATTTTTGCCAGTTGTTACCTAGGGCTTTGAGCCCGCCTTCCCATCCCTTTGCAAGCTTGTGGCCACACTTGCACCCACCATGGAGATATTGTTACATGAAATTATATAAAGGGGTACACACTAATTTGTAGTAAAAGTCATTTAAGGAGGAATGAAATTGTGTTCGTAATTCAAAAAGTGAAAAATGATCAGGTTTACCATTGTATAGATAAATAAATAAAATTAAGTTATTTTAGAAAGCTTGAATTGTGATAATGGAACTTGTGTTTATAGTATCCTCAAGATACTTGAGTATGACTTAAAAGTGTCTACATGTACACTTCATAAAACATCATGAGCCTTAGTATATCCTTTGAAAATATTGTTTTTAACATAATTTTAACATTTTACTAAATTATAATTACACCGTATGTGTTATTTAAGTGGTATGTTCCTCTACAGATTTCGTCATTTGTCGACGGCCTATGAGGAGCCTCCCCGTGTCCATGGAGTCGGTCTTTCACCGATGGTTCCTCGGACACGTGATGACAGTTTTGACGACCCAGAGTTATTTATGGCCCCACTTTCCCTAGTCAATAAATACCAAAATACCTTTCATAGATTTTTTTCAACATATTTATGTGTTGGCCACTTAATGAAACGTCGATTAAATCTTGTCAATTGGATCTGGTCCTCCTCCATTGCTGTGAGAGATTCCCCCATTATCTTCCATTCTTAAAATTGAAAATCCAAGTGTTGGTCAGGTGATGGCGGTTGTGGCCTTTGGAAAATTATCCATCTTCTTCCAGAGAATTTACATTCTATGTTCACCTTAGATTCTTCAAGATATTATTGTTCCTCATTATGCAACTACCTCCACCAAATGAAGGAAGATATTCTCCCTCTCCACTGAGGATTCTCTGATAAAATGCTTGACCGAGGAATTGAAGGACTTGGCGGAGGAGCGACGTGTCAGAAAGGTCGCTCCTGATTGGCTTCCTTTCTGCCCTGACTCCTCCTATTTTCTACCAGGAAGCAGACACCTTGGCTATGAAGAATTTGAGAAGACACTTGAGAAGCAGGAGGATAAGGAAAAGCTGTTATTGTTCGACTCCTCCCGTAACTTTGAGAATTTAATCAACCTTCTTATTTTCAATCAAAACAGGAAAAAACTGAACATGAACACTACCCTTCATCCGCGTTGTCAAGCTCTAAATGAGCTTTGGATTTCCCATAATCGAATATTCAATAGGGCGCTGTAAGTTGAACATAGAAACCACAGTTGCCCCAACATATTTAATCTGAATAAACACCATATCTTTGCCCATACAGACCTGTGCGCTACCTTGGAAGACTGCGAATTTGAAGGGACTTTGTGGGATAAAATGCCCATTAACAAGCCAACTTCTAAAGGTCAGTAGGCTTGCCAATCTATAGAATAATCACAACAATAATCCTGCATTGGTTCCACTACTTATATTGAACTAAATTAAACAAATGCTATACAAAATTATTGTAAATTAAGCATTGTATGAATTTAGGAGCACACTTAATCAATTATAACCAAATACAATGGTAGCTATGTGCGAGTCTTTTAAAGATTGTTAACTTACATTGAATTTCAGTAGCAGGCATTAGAAAATCCAATGCAACAACAAAAATCGATTTAACCCTGCAACTGTTGTCTCCTCACTATAATTTTCTCTCATTTTCATATAACTGTTCAACATAATTTGAATTAGAAGAGTCCTATAGTGGATCGACTACAATGGTTGCACCCACAAGTAGTAGAAATGGAAAATGCATTGGTTTCTAGCTCATTTTCATCCATCCATCCATTTGGGCAAAGGGGAGGTAATGCTGCCAAAACGAGCAAATATGAATGAGCTAGCTCTCGGTATGCATGAACAACACATCACCGAATGGCTGATAACAAGTGTATGGCATGCACGTACTATTAGCAAAAGCTTTCTGAAATATATCGGGAATAACTGGAATGCCCCGTAGTTTATATAATTTCTCAAGGGTCAATTTATACTTATCATAACCTATTTAATTAAACGAATAAAAACAATTTAAATAAAACTTAAGTCATATTCATATAAGGTTATAGGTTAATTCATTTTCATTTTAAGTCCCTTAGCAATCATAATTTATCCATTGATCTTCTGCTCGCAATCAACTATATACGTTGTCAAATTTATCAAAAGGGACAAGTCTTGCCTATGATTATGAAAGCAGACTCAAACGTGGTGATCTTGCATTTTGTATGCAAGTAGATACCCAATTTTCTTATTATGATAGCGATTTGAAAGGGCAATAGACTGGAACCCATTTTAAGAAGCTGATAACAAAAAGTTTAGGTATATATGGTTTATCATAATACATTCATCATTATGAGAATAGAGACAATTAACTCTCATTGTTAAAAATACAGTTAACTCCCATTGTTAAAAATAATGTGGTTTACCATAATACAATCATCATTCCAAGAATAGCCACGACTAACATGCACTGTTTATATATACATAGTTTAATAGTTTATGAAGGGTTTAATGATAAACCTAATTCTTGACTTAAGTTATTAATCAAGGATAATAGGTTGTCTCATATAACTTATGGCTACACACTATTAGTTTGCAGTGCTAGTAAATGAAGTCTATTTAACTAGTTTTTTCAATAGTGCTCACATCTTTGCTTTTTTTTTTCAATAATGTTCTCATCTTTCCTTTTTATAATATTTTTCAAAAGTTTAATTTATTTTTAAATGTATGAGAATATTCATATTACTCAAGTATAAAATTTGATTTTTAAAGTATTGTGATACCCTATAACAAAAATACTATTCTATGTATTGGCAATTACATATATCTAGTTTGATTATTTAGCATAATAACATGGATATGCCATGAAGTACTAGAATCGATAGATGTGGAACATGTGTGGTGCTCAAAATATATTTTACTTCATTGATTTTAGTGTCCTCTTGCAAGTGTGGTAATACTAATGGGATGTAAGATTCTATTGAGCATTGTTGAGATGCAAGTTGAATTGATTTTATAAAACAACTAGCACACTCCACTCCACATTGTTGAGATACAAGTTTCTTTACCTTTATAAAACAACTAGCACACCCCCCCTCAATGTTTTCACATGTCGTTTTTGTTTGAATGTATAAAACCACTAGCATAACCTCCCCAATGTATGAGAGCGATTTTATTCCCAAAGGGGGAACTTTTATAGTTTGTCATACATATTTGGATCGTTCCAACCGTCTACTTCCACAGTTTCCATGGGACACTTGGTAGTCATGCATATCATCTGAAACACAACTATGGAGGTCCACCAGACACTCGATTTGTACATATGAAAACCTAAACTCCGTGAGCCAGAAAAATATTGCGTTGGAAAACATGTGGGTGATTTGAAGGTTGGTTGGGATTTGAAAAATCAATAGGCCAGGCCAGGCCGCCACCATGGTTTTGAAAAAAGTTTTATTCGGCAATGAGCTCTACTAATGGAGCTAACCAAAGTTGCAGAACTTGAAAAATAAATAAAAAGTTATGCGACTCTGGAGGTTGAAGAAAGGTTTATGGGAGTCTAATGAGCGGTCATATTTATATTAGTTATTTTGCAAAGAAATGTAATAATAAGAAAATGACTTTGTGTTCATTGGAATTTAATTTTATGTTTCATATATCAAAGCTTACGACTCAAAAGGCCTCCACATTCCATCATGATGGTTTTGGGATCCGCAAGGAGTGAAGGGCACCATGCCCTTTACGTCCAGTGAAGAGAAAATGTAAAAATAAATTCAATGGAATTGTTGCGTTTATCAAAACTTGTGCCCCCTGAGCTACAATATGTGCGCGAAAGGGGGTTGGCTTCGACAACCATTATGTCATGAAAATTGGACAACAACTACTAATGGACATCCTGACTATATACTATCGATATTCAGTACGAAGATTGACTTGGGATATTAAAAACTTGAAACAAAATATTTTCTTCACCTGTGAACCTTATTTGGCCATTCAATGATCTTCAATACATGAGACTATAAGAGGACCCACGTGAATGGTCGATAGGAAAAATGGTGTCGCTTGTGCAAATTACGATCTGCAAAAATTTTGATGTCTCACATAGTTTAAGTTTCAATTTCAAAGGTATAGTCTCTCCACGTCCAGGTCGGGTCTTAGTTTCAAAGGTATAGTTCCTCCACATTCAGGGGTTTCGAGGTTCTCTAAGGCTACCTAAAACTTGGAAAACTCCTATAACTATGCCCCTTAAATTTTTGGACTTTCTTGCTTTGTAAGATTCCGTTGGCATTCAAAGGATCGAGATGAAAACATTGACTTATTCACCGAATGTTTTCAAACTTAAAAACTTTATGTACAATTATTTTTGGAAAAAACTCATTTTCATTTATGTGACAATTTAGAAATTTGATGTAAAGTATTTTCCCTTATTTTTATAAACTTGCTTTCATCACATAAACTTATATTATATACACAAAACTTTCTCTATTTTTAACATATTGTTAAGAAGTTCTATTAGGTTTCATTTTGCCGCTTTGGGTATGCTAGTTATAATATTATTTAAATTTACTTTATTAATCAAAATAAAAATCATATTACACTGCATGAATTGCAAATGTAATGGAATCTCATTTGAATCTCGCTCCTGCTTCGCGCTTCGCTTACCTTCTTTCATGTGCAAGCCAGCCAAAGTTATGACAAGAGGGGGGTCCTTGGTCTCTAGCTGTTACAAGTGTCAATGCTGAGGTTCCATTCTCTGCGTTCTACTCTAAATTTACGCTCGGCTTTGAACCTGAATCCTTTCATTTGCCAACCCCCCGGTGTCATATCAGCCTTTTCTATCCTTAGAAGCTTTTCTTTCTCCAGGAGAGTTCACGCCATGAGTGGAAGAACTGTTGCAGACGTCTTGATGGGAGCCGCCCGCGCGGCCTCCGAGAAGAAAGGCCGGCCGCCATTAAAGCACACGGCCAAGGCAAAAGAAGCCGCCAAGAAGGCTATCGTAGCCGAAGAGGCCGCGCAGGGCGCAGTAGCTTCTCCGTCCGTGGACGATAAGATTGCTGAGCTCTCGAAGAAGGCCTCCGAGTTCGTACCCAAGGCCGCTGTCTTCTGGAAGGACGACGAGCACGTTCCCTTCCTGTTTCTTGCCCGAGCCCTAGACTTGATATCAAATGAGTCCGGCAGAATCGCCATCACGGAGATTTTGTGCAACGTGTTTCGAACTGTTATCGCCACGACGCCGGGCGATTTGCTGTCAGTGGTCTATCTTTCCGCTAATAAAGTGGCTCCTGCACACGAGGGGGTAGAGCTTGGAATTGGGGACGCTGCCATCATTAAAGCCCTTGCCGAGGCTTTTGGGAGAAAGGAAGACCAGGTCAAGAGCCAGATGAAGGTATTTGAATTATTATTATTATCATCTATTAAAATAATTTGATTTCTTTCAAATTCCTCTAGGCATTCTATCCTCTTTGATTCAATAGGAGAAAGCTAGTTTGGTATGATTTCCATTCCTCCTATTGAGGTCAAGGAATTATGATATTGTCTTCTCCTCAATAAATGTCATTCGTTGATTTGATCTTCCTTTAGTTTGCGATATTGGGTCGACTTATCATTGATTTGATTAATATAATTTTAGTTTAAAGGATAAACTTCTTCCTTGAGTTTACACTTGCTCTCTTTAATAAATTTGTATTAAGCTTCATTGGGAATATCTGCTATGGATTGAAAGAAGTCTAACAATATTTTTCCAGTGTTCTATTTCTTTCCCATCTTTTTCCAGTACACACTCCACGATTGGGTACATGCTCTTTGTATTCCTTTGGGATAGTTTAGGGTGGGTTCTCATCGCCTTAGGGTGGAGTCAGATCATCGGATTGATTAGATAGGATCTTCCAAGTATGCCATCTTCAAGAGGTTGAGACTGAGAGCACTTCATTTTTCGGTGTCATGTCTACTATGAGATTCATGAGCGATACCATTGTCTTTTAGGGACATTCTTCCCACAGAGCTTCAAAGTTTGGCTAGTTTCTACAGACATCTTGATTAGAGATGTCTGGCCTTATACTTTTATGAGGCCATTCGACTTTGCTCCCTCATCCTCCAATGACATTTGTAGTCAATTCCAACCTCCACTCAGTGGATCTCTTCCTTCTTTTTGGTGCTCCCTTCCTCTAGGGGCCGAAAGATATCAACACAGGACGCAATGTTTATGACTACCGATCAATTATGATACAGAGGATCACCTCCACTTCTGCCTGACACCAACAACGTGACTAGCCTCGATCCCACGCTAGCCTTTGGACAACGACATTCAGGTCACAAGAACAGGATCCTCTCTCCAGGTGGCGACATACTACCCCTTATAGGCCCTCTCTAGCCCTTCTTTAAGATAAAGTACTATATTGAGATTCCTTCATTCGACTTTGGATGTGAGGAGAGTCACTTCTAGTGCTTCCAGTGCACCATGACATAGTAATGCAAATCCCAAATCCACTTCTCTTGTGCATTTCTATTTTGTATTGCCTCTCTTTGTGGATCTCTCCTTTGGATTGGCTCTCCAACTTTGGAATTAGCTCCTTTTTGGTTTTGTTTTTGCTTTTATAAAAGCAACCTTTGTGCTCCCACTTTGTATTGACATCATGGTGCCACACTGTTCCATTGACTTACTTTCGTTGTCATTTGTTGGACATTAATAAAATTATCTTATCTTATGTACATTCTTGTGTTCTTTATGGTGTGAATGTATCTTTTTATTTCAGAAGTTTAAGGGTTCTCGACATCATTTTTGATTCAATTTCTAGGTTAAGTATCACATCTTTCTTATGTGTGTTGTGGTGAGCTTGCTCCTAAAGAACATCTTCTTGGATACATTTACACACTAGTGTAGGATTCCCAAGGAATCATACACTATTGTACTGCTCTTGCTGACAATATGAGGGATCAAATGAACCTTCATTGAATCCAATAGGATTTGCTTTGCATTCATTGCATTCTTGTTTTACTTTGATCTTTGGGATCTTTAGGAGGTTTAACCTCTTCCTCCACAAGGTACTAAATGTTTGTTGCTTGCAAGAGGTTCTACAATTTGCACTTTCACAACACAAAGTTAGAGGTGCTCTCTAACAATTGACTTTATTGCATACTAGGAATGGCCATTACTAACTCTAATAAACAAGCTTCGATCTCCACTCACTGGATCAACTAGGATTCACATCTCACAACCCTAACCCTTCTTAGGTTTGCAGTTACTGATACTTGGACATATCACCTACCGAAACCCTTTGAAAGGTCTCTTTCCTTTAAGATTGATCTCTCCATACATGGAATTCTAGAAGGCTTTAGATATACTATTTTAATACCCATGTTATATTCCTTCAACACATGGTCACAATACTAGTTTAACTTCTAACCTGCCTACATAGGAAAATAGAACCTGAATCTTCTATCAAAACTGTAATCTAAAATCTACTACATACCGAAACACATTTTATTGAAGAAAGAAACAAGTACACAAATTTGAAGCTCAAATCACATCACACTCTCGTTGGAGGAGAATGATCTTTGGTATACGGTCATGGATATTGTGACTCCGTTGACAATCTGTAGGATTTGGGAGTTCATAAGAAAAAGAGAGTGAAGGCCAAGTGGATCAGCATGGATGCTATAAAGGATCATTTGATCTTGCACATATCCAAGAAGTTGACAACAAAGGGCATGTTTGATGCCCTTATTAGCCTTTACTAGAGTGAGAACATTAACAAAAGGACGATATTGCGAAATAGATTAAGAGCTATAGAGATGACAAGATCAGGAACATTTAGTAGTTGTTTGATGAAGGTCACTTGGGTTTGTGATCAATTTGCAGGAGTTGGGGGAGAAGATTGTAGATGCAGAGTGAGTAAACAAGGTAGTGAATAGACTCCAAGCTTCATAAGAAACATTTGTCTAGGGCATCAATGCTTGTGAGCATCTTCCCTCCTTTGAAAGAGTGTTGATGACTGTATCCGAGAGGAAAAGATGGACTGAAAGGCCAACAAGAAGGGTGGTGATAGTGGCTCTGCCCTATTTGGTCAAACAAAGAAGGGCATAGGTGATGGACCCAACGAGGGCAATGTAAATAGTGAGGAGTCAACCTCATAACCATGTAAGAATGAATTGAGTAAGATCAAGAGCCTATATGTCATAACCATAGACATTATGCATCGCACTGTTCATACAAAAAGGGTAAAGGGAAGCAACAACAAAAGTAGATAGTAGCCTCTGTTGACACTTAGATGAATGTGTTTACCTCCAAGTTCGAGAAGGATTTCTCAATGTTATCTTGCCTTTCTTCCAACATAGTTTCGAAGGATGTGTGGTAGGGAAACAATGGATCATCTCGACATACAATAGAATGTAGGCAGTTGTTTTCAAGCCTAAAAGAGCACTACTTAGAGTTCAGCTTGAGCTTGGTGATGATTCCAAGTATCCAAGAGAAGTCGGTGGTATTCCCTTCTAGATCTAGTTAGGTAACTCTTTAGATTTTACTGTTGTTTTGTTTGTTCTAGGTCTTTGCAAACATTTGCTTTAAGCGTCAACTATGGAAGATAAGGGCCTTGCAGTAGAGTTCAAGGCCCAAGAAGTACTTATTAGATCAAAGGAGTCTAGCTTAGAATCAACACAGGTGATCGGGGTTAAGGAAGGCAATTTATACAAGTTATAAGGTGAACCTGTTCAAGTCTAGTTCATAATAGTGACAAATTGTGTGAGTTTTGCGAGTAATTCTTTTAGCTTCAATTAGGTAACTCTTTAAATTTTTATGATGTTTTGCTTGTTCTAGGTCTTATTTCTTTAAGCTTAAGTTATGGAAGATAAGGGATTTGTAGTAGAGTTCAAGAACGAACAAGTCCTTATTAGTTCGAAGGAGTCTAGCTCAAAATCAACACTGGTGTTCAAGGTTAGGGAAGCCAGTCTATACAAATTACAGGGTGAACTTGTTCAAGCCTAGTTCATAATAGTGGCAAATTTTGTGATTTGTGGCATGAGAGGATATGGAACCTGCATCATAAGGTGTTGCCTATTCCAAGGGAGATAGTGATAGGTCTTCTAGAGTTCAACATTGGGCAAGGAATATGGAGAGGGTGCGTGCTTGCAAGTAAGCCAAACCTGCTTTCCCAAGCAGGGAGCGTAGGTTTAAGGAGATTCTACACCTACTACATTTTGATGTATGTGGATTGATGCTAGCAACATCAATTTTAGGAAGCATGTGCTATGTTTCCTTTATTGATGACTTTTCTCGCAATATTTGTATCTACTTCTTAAAGACCAAGGATGGGGTCTTTAGCAAGTTTTAGGAGTTCAAAGCTCTAGTTGAAAACTAGATAGGGAAGATCAACGTCTTGAGATTAGACAACGGGGGTGAGTATACCTCCAAGGAGTTTGATGGTTTTTTCAAGGAGGTAGGAATTAAGAGGGAGTTAACTATTTCTTACAACCCACAATAGAATGGAGTTGTAGAGCAGAGTAATCGCTCCATCATAGGGGCTATTAAGGACATGAGATTCTACACCTAGTACATTTGATGTATGTGGGTTGATGTCAACAACATCCATTTTAGGAAGCATGTACTATGTTTCCTCTATTGATGACTTTGTAACACGTGTATCTACTTATTAAAGACCAAGGATGAGGTCTTTAGCAAGTTTTAGGAGTTCATAGCTCTAGTTGAAAACTAGATAGGGAAGATCAATTTCTTTAGATTAGACAATGGGGGTTAGTATACCTCCAAGGAGTTTGATGGCTTTTTCAAGGAGGTAGGAGTTAAGAGGGAGTTGACTATTTCTTACAACCCACAATAGAATGGAGTTCTAGAGTAGAGTAATCGATCCATCATAGGGGCTTCTAAGGCTATGATCCATGACTAGGATTTGGTTGATGTTTTTATGGGTAGAGGTATGCAACACAATAGTCTACATCCAAAATAGGTGTCCTCACCAGATCTTGGAGGACAAGACAACGTAGGAGGTATTCACGAGTGTGAATATAGAGGTGAGTCATTTTAGTATCTTTGGTTCTCCAATTTATATCCATGTACTAGTTGGAAAGAGGACCAAGTTGGAGCCCTCTAGTATGAAGGGTTTGTTTCTTGGTTAAAGTGAGACTTCAAAGGCCTACAAGGTATTTATTTGAGAGCAGAGAAAGACAATAGTAAGAAGGGATGTAAAGTTTGAGCAATAGTTTGCATCTAGTTAGTCACATGGGCCTAGTCCAATGACATAGGAAGAGGAGCAGGAAGCTCTGAAGGTTGAGCTAAGATCACCAATGACTTTTAGTTCAGGGCAATAGCCTTCAGGCGAAGTGGAGGAGTTAGTAGCTCTTTCTAGTTTTGTTAAGAGGCCTCGATGGTTCACTTAGACATTGAGGGATGGATGCTCAAGAGTTAGTTGAGGTTCCTAGGAGCACGTTTATAGTGAATAGACCTTCAAAGAAGTTTTCAAACTACATGTCATTGATGAGCAACATCATAGATTTCGAGCCTTCCGGTTTTCAAGAGGTAGTAGACTAGTAGGTTTGGTGGGATGCCATGGTGGAGGAGTAAACATTCATCATGAAGAATGATGTATGGGACATAGTGCCAAGATTAGAAGGCTAGTCAATAGTGATTTCTAGGTGGTTCTATAAGATCTAGTATGTGGTATATGGCAACATCAAGAATTTTAATGCGAGGTTTGTGGCGAGAGGGTTCTCCTAGAAAGAGTGAATGGATTGTGAGGAGACTTTTGCTCTAGTGGCCAAGCACACTTAAATTAGAGCAATTATGTCTTTAGTTTCAATTATGGGATTGAGGATACACTAGATGGATGTGAAAACAACTTTTCTCCATAGGATAGTTAAGGAAGAAGTGCACATAGAACAAACTCAAGGCATTGAAGTAAGTGGGAAGGCGTCCCCTGTATGTGGGTTGAGAAAGGCTTTTTAAGGACTCAAGCGAGCACCAAGAGCATGGTATTCCAGGGCTGATGGATATTTGCAGAGTATGGGCTTTGTCAAAAGTGAAACAAATCCTAACTTATATTATATATTTGTTGGGATTGATTTGGTTGTCTTGGTGCTGTGCATATGACTTGTTTCTTACAGGTTTAGAGAAGCTCATTACAGGGTGCAAAGCAGATATGTAGTTGAGTTTGAGATGAAGGGCATTGACATTATGCATCACTTCTTGGGTTTGGAGGTTTGGTAGATTCTAAGGGAGGTAGTCCTTGGGCAAGGTAAGTATATAGTTGAGATCTTGAAAAGGTTTCGAATGGAAGATTGCATACCTATGGCCACAATTATGATCACTAATTTGAAGAAGGTGACAACTTCAGATTCAGAGTTGGACCCTACATTGTACAGTGAACTGATACGTTATTTGATGTATCTGGTCAACATTAGGCCAAATATATGTTTTGCAGTGAGCAACTTTAGCCAATTCATGTTGGAGCCATTGGGTATCAACGAAACATGTGCTTAGATACTCGAGGGGCACAATGGAGTGTGGTCTAAAATTTCTTGGAGATAGTCAAGTAAGTTATAGGGGTGTACAGACTCAGATTGGGCAGGCAGTGAAGTAGAGAAGAAGTGCACCTCAAGGTGTTGCCAATTCATGTTGGAACCATTGGGTATCTACGAAAAATGTGCTTAGATACACGAGGTGCACAATGGAGTATGGCCTAAAATTTCTTGGAGATAGTGAAGTAAGTTATAGGGGTGTGCGGACTCAGATTGGGCAGGTAGTGAAGTAGAGAAGAGGAGCACCTCAAGGTGTTTCTTTGGCTTGGGATCAATGATGATACCTTACTTCAACACGAAGCGGAATTCTATGGCACTTAACTCAATTGAGGTAGAGTATATTGCAACAAATACTGCTAGATGTGAGGCTGTTTGGCTTTGCAAGTTGCTTGAAGGATTGTTTGAGCAAGAGTTTGATCTCACAGTCATTTATTTTGATAATTATAGTTGTATCAAACTCTTTGAGAGTCCTATGTTTCATGGTCCAAGCATATAGAGATCATTTGCCCCTTCATACGAGACAAGATTGAGAAGGGAGCAGTAAAGCTCCAGCATATGTCTACATATCAGTAAGTAGTTGATATTTTGACCAAACCCTTAGCAAAAGGGAAATTTGAAGCATTTAGAGACAAACTTGGGTTGATGCAAAATTCCTTCTTTGTCAAGAGGGAGTGTTGAGAAATGTGGCTTGCACATGAACTTTCACAATTTAGTGTGAACGTGTAGGAAGTGGTTTGAGACACCTTGAAGTAAATACTTAGGAAAAGTGGGTAATTAATTCTATTTTGTAATTCACTTTAGGAAATCCGAAAAATTCTAAAGTCTTATGTTTTGCAGTTGAGTAAGTGTATTTAATGCGTTAATTATAGACATAGAAAGTTGGAACAAATGACATGAACAACAAAAGAATAATCATTGGGAAACAAACTAATTTGGATTATCTCAGTAGTGTTTGAGAAGGTAAAATATAGATAGGAGATGAGGGCAATGAGCATGGCGTTTTATAGCGAGAATGTGTCATGCATTATTTTCTCATTGTGAAATAAATGACATGACGTTTAAAAATAAATAAATTTATATTTTGATCTTCGTGCATAGGTTTCAGTCTCTGTTACATTAATGACATTATGTTGCTTACAAAAAGTCATATGACAATTCAAGTTAATTAATTGGATTACATGGAGGCATTGATTTCACTATTCGTGCATTCATTTCAGTGTTTGTTGTATTGATTTTAATGATTCCTCTCTTTGATATAGGGTTTTAGTTACAATGCATTTCAATTATTGTGCATTGGTTTTAGTTTTTGTTGCATTTATTTCAAATGAATCCTCTCTTTGATACGTGGTTTTAGTTACGATGCATTTCAATTGTTGTGCATTGGTTTCACCTTTTGCAGGACTTGTCAATGGTGCTCTTGGAGTTGTAGAACAATATGTGTATAACCTTGGAACTTTACCCCTAGAGCCACCCACATATGTTTTATTAAGATTTGATAATTATGTGAGGTTTTCATAGGATGAATCTTTCCTTCACACTATACCTATTACACCTATTGAAAGAGGTAATTGTTTTGAAACTTGCATGGGGCTCAACTATCCATAAATCACAAGGACTGACGTTGGAGAAAGCTACTATTAATATGGGAAAGGAAGAGAGGAATGGCATTTACCACAATATCTTGAGTTAAAGACTTGAATGGACTTCAATTTTAGGCTCCCTTTTCATATGATTGATATGAAAAATTACAAAAGTAGAAGTTGTGGTTATGCAAAAAGTTGAAGAAGATAGATTGAGACTGATCACTATGTAATCGATTTGTTATTGACTATAAGCATCCTCTTACTTTCTTATTATTCATGTTTTTCATCATTCAACATTATTACTTTATTACTATTAAGCTTATTTCTCATGTAACTTTTGAAGTAGCCTTCTTCATAGTACTCTATGTTTTCAACCAACTAAAAAAAGCGAATAAAGTTCAAATATTTAGATTCATCTCAAACACATACATATACACAATGATGATCATTTACAAATTTGATGTGACCGCTTGTGATTAAAACCATATTAGATCCATCTTAATTCCATATCCATGTGATGAGAGGGATCAAATCCCTTGAGGTGCAAACCGTTTGTACAATTTTACTCTTGATGCATGGTAGATTTGTAGTTAAGATGGATCTAGATTGGTGGTTTAGCTCAATGATTCTTTAAAACATAATTGAATCTTAAAATATCAAATATTAGTTTGAATTCAAGCACCAAACACCTAAACCATACACATATAGATAAATATAATTCATATAACCTTAAAAAAACAAAGGATTTATGGACTAAATATATTGTTATACTCGACACAGTAATACAACACCTTAACACTAGCGTAATAATACCGTTAACATCAAAATGTTGTGCTAATATTATAATATGCCCTATACATACTATTTTCTGTGATGCTTCAAATCCATACAAATTATATCTATCGATGAAACCGTCGTAATAAAACCATTCACATCAAGATGTCATGCCAATCTTATAACCTATCTTATACGTTTGCTACCAATACTATTTTCTCTGCTGCTTTATATATATATAAACTCTATCTATCTTTCAATTCAAAGAGCCCCTTTGTTTTTTTTAACTTGATCACCTCATTTTCTTAAAAAAAATTGAACTTTAATGCTCTATTTCAAAGAGAAGAATACTTTCAATTAATATATTCACGCAACTTACCAGAAAAATGTTTTTAATCTAGAACATGCATCGAACGTGTCAGTTTGAGCAGAATCGTCCCATTGTTGGAGAAGGATTTCGTACTATCGACCTCATAGTTTCAAAAGTACAAGCTTTCTATTGGTCTTATTCGAAAGATGGGAAACCATGCAATTATAATCTTGCTCTTGTGCCTTGTTTAGTTTCTTTCTGGCCTTTGCAAGCCAACCAAAGCTTTTGACAAGAGGGTCCTTGGTCCATAGTTGTTACAATTTTCAATGTTGAGGTTCCATTCTTTGCATTCCATTCTAAAATTTTGCTCGACTTTGACCTTGAATCCTTTCATTTGCTAACCCCCCAATGTCCTATCAACCTTTTCTATCCTTAAAGATTTTCTTCCTCCTGGAGATTTTATGCTGTGAGCAAAAGAATTGTTGTAGATGTCTTTGATGGGAGCCGCCCATGCAACCTCCAAGACGAAAGATCGGGTGCCATGAAAGCACATGACGAAGGAAAAGGAAGCCACCAAGAAGGGTGTTGTAGCCGAAGAGGCCACATAGGGCATTGTAGCTTCTTCGTCTGCGATGATAAGATTGATGACCTCTCGAAGAAGGCCTCTGAGTTTGAACTCGAGGTCGTTGCCTTCTGGAAAGATGGCAAGCACGTTCCCTTCCTGTTTTTTGCGTGAATGTAATATCCCAAATTGATATTTTCCTATTTATGTGTATACTGTAGATGACTAATAGACTTATTCCTCAATTAAATAGGAAAGCGAACCTCGATCTTTGCATGCATGCAAATTTGTGCCCCAGAAAAATACTGAGATGCTATAGAATAGGAGAAATCAATGCATGTACATACCAGTTTATAGATTAGCTGATGGTGAAGAGGCTGGTCCCAACATGCAAGGATTTTGCTGGAGGAATAGGGAGATACCCCAAATCGTCATCCGCAAGTGAATGAGCCCTCCTCTCAAATTGTATAAGCTCCAGAATAATAAATAAGGTGTTGCTGAAAGCCCGGATGATGTGCACTAGGGTTATAATACCCCTCTAATGGTGATGGAAGCAACATGCAGAAGAAACAGAGGCACACTAGCCCAAAACGTGAATGCCTTCTCAAATCAATTCGCCCATGCAGATTAGTGCCTCCAGAAAAGGGAGCACTGATGATATCTTGCTTGATACTCAGGCTGAACGACCCTTCTTCCAGGGGAAAGGTAATGGAGGTGCTCCGGGATGAATGGAAGTGACATGTAGAAATTCTGAACCCTGTAGGTAGGAAAATGAATTGCTTTGTCTCTGACCATGGTGACACGGTGTGACGGTGGAACTCTCTGGCTGGATGAATAATCAACCTCTCGAAATAACTGCTGAATGTAACCTGATGATGAACTAGTGCTGAACCTGGATGATCCAACTTGATGATGAACTGGGGCAGATAGATTTCACTGTCGAAATACACCAGTTAGCTGAGCATGCGCTCAACCCTAGCTTACCTCGTCGAGCTCTCCAATTCGACTACACAAATCAATAATCACATAATTGTTTTTCTCCATTCACTTAATCTTTCTTTTATAACTTTCAACTGCGAAAACCCTAACTTTTGACCTAATTAGGTCACTTTAAATTCTAATTTGTAGTTGACTTGCATGCATGCGCATGGAGACTTAATCGGGTGCATGCATCATTAAATAATGCTCAAATGTCATGCATGCAGGTGGCCTTTGGCTCTGGTGGCCCTCTTCGACCCAATGGTGATATAATATTGATGGCCTAGATCTTCTGTAGATGGCATCGGTCTTCAGCTGATTCCCTAATTGTCAGTACCCGCTCGAACCCACAAGAATCACATAGGTTAGCGGGCTGGTCCTCAATACCTAGGCAGAAGAGGACATCACAGTCCTCCCCGCTCGAATTTGCTTGTCCTCAAGCAACTGTAAAGCTGGGTGCTGTAATACATGTTTTGTCTCCCAAGTGGCCTCCTCTATAGGCAGATCTTTCCATTGAACCAAGTAGTCTCTGATGATTCTGTTCCTCAGTTTCTGCTCTCGCACCTCTAGGATGTGCTTCAGAATCAGAATCAATTGCCCCTCATCATCAAGGGGGGGCAGCTCTCAAATCCCCTATCTGGAGGTCGACCTGCTGGACGATCTCCGAACATTGCTGGATGTTGTGTGGCCTTATTTGGTTGTTTCCTGAAGGTAACAAAACACTTTGTTGCTCCCTCAATATCTCCCTGTTGTAGTACTGCCTCCATCCTGTGTGATGTCACTATTGGGGGAGGGTAGGTATTCATCCCTCTCAATACTACCTTCTGTCCCTCTGCTCCTGTGAACTCCATCTCATGGTCAGGTAGTTTGTGGAATACTTCCCTAGGGAATACATCCACTAAACTCCTAATACCACCTTCATGTCAGGTACATCCACCACATAGAATGTCTCTATCACTGTATAATTCCCAAGTGTTACTGTTAATTGAGGAATCCTTTGACTACACTCCATGGTGTGACTTGCTGTAGCTACTGAAAACCCATCAAAACTCCCAGTCTGAATGTCTCTCCTTTTAACCCATGCAACATCAATAAAGTTGTGGGATGCCCCACCATCTATCAGCACTCCCACTCTGTGGCCCTGTACAATACCTCTGATTTGGAGAGTGTGGAATCTAGGAACCCTTGTCATGGTAGCAATGGTACCTCCTGAGGGCGGCCACTCCCTAACTATCTCTGGTGTCTTTCTCTGCTCATGATCCTGATAATCATCATCCTCCCCATTGTCGGAATAGGCCTCTATGTAGTAAGCCTTTCCCTTCCCTGAACATCTGTGACCTAGAGGCTAGTACCCATGGTTCCTGGCAAGTGAAACATAACTTTTTTCTTCTAAGGTCATGTTGGGTATCATTGTCCATCCATTCTTTCTAGACGGGTTTTTTTTCTTCATCTTCAATAGGGGAATTGATTTTGGGAGGAAGCCTAATTTTGGGTACTGCATCTTGTAAATCTCTAGTCCGTCTGATGGCATCTGTTGGGGTGGTGGGCCTATAAGACTTGACCCATCCCCGTAAGGGTTCAATGAGAGCCTCAGTGAACAACATAATCAACCTGCTCTCTGATATATCTGTTACCATGATTGCTATCCTCTGGAACTCTGAAATAAATGCATTTGCACTACTTGTCTGCTTGAGCTGTGCCAACTCTTTAAAGTGTACCTCAGGATCCTTCCGATCAAACCGCTCAATGAGCATTTGTGTAAAATCTGGGTACGATGTGATGGTGTTGTGACCCGGTGTCACTAACCCGTGATACCACCACTCATGTGCTTCTCCGTCCAAATGCAAAGTAGCTAATTTAATGGCATCTGTCTCAATCATGGGGTTGAGCCGGAAGTATGTATCCAACTTCTGCACCCAATTCCTGGTTGGGCCACTTCGAGTGCCCTCAAAGGTAGGGATAGTCAGTTTCCCTACGGTGTGCTGTAACTCATAGTTCTGGGTAAATGGCCTATTGTAAGCTTTGGGTTTGTTCTTACTTTTAAAGTGGCAGAAGTCAGTAAAGGTCATGGCTGAATGGAAGTCCTCTCCTAAAGCTCTATATTCTCTCAGATAGGCACTCATGGGTTCTTCTGGTTCTACTTGTGCTAGAGGCACTGCAGCTGGACTATCTAAGAATTGAGGCATGTTAGGTCGGAAAGGCTTGTATATATGGGGATGGCTCTGCATGTTGGTATGTAAGTGCTCCCTACTATTGCTGGTGGATACCCTATCACTGTTGGGAAATAAGGGACTGTGTGGGATGGGTCGATTCTTCTCAGTCATTTACGTGAAGGCACTCATCATTTCCTTTTGCCCAGTAGTGAGTTCTTTTATGGTTGATATGAGACTATTGAAAGCTGTTCTATCATCATCGGCCATTGTTTCTTTGCCCTTTCCAGACTGATACTCTATGCCCCCCAAATCTATGTCCTCTAACTCCTCTTCTTTGTCTCTACACCTCTGTCACCGGTGAGTAATGTTGTATGGGCCCACTGAATTCATTTATAATCTTGCATGCCCACAGCTGGCAAGAAAAATAGCTCTGATACCACTGTAATATCCCAAACTGATATTTTCCTGTTTATGTGTATACTATAGATTACTAATAGACTTATTCCTCAATTAAATAGGAAAGCAAACCCCGATCTTTGCATGCATGTAGTTGCACGCAAATTTGTGCCCTAGAAAAATACTGAGATGCTATAAAATAGGAGAGATCAATGCATGTACATACCAGTGTATAGATCAGTTAATGGTGAAGAGGCTGGTCCCAACATGCAAGGATTCTACTAGATGAATAGGGAGATACACCAAATCGTCCTCCACAGGTGAATGAGCCCTCCTCTCAAACTGTATAAGCTCCAGATCTATAATCTTGCATGCCCATAGCTGGCAAGAAAAATAGCTCTGATACCACTGTAATATCCCAAACTGATATTTTCCTGTTTATGTGTATACTGTAGATGACTAATAGACTTATTCCTCAATTAAATAGGAAAGCAAACCCTGATCTTTGCATGCATGCAGTTGCATGCAAATTTGTGCCCTAGAAAAATACTGAGATGCTATAAAATAGGAGAAATCAATGCATGTACATACTAGTATATAGATCAGTTGATGGTGAAGAGGCTGGTCCCAACATGCAAGGATTCTGCCAGAGGAATAGGGAGATACACCAAATCGTCCTCCACAGGTGAATGAGCCCTCCTCTCAAACTGTATAAGCTTCAGAATAATAAATAAGGTGCTGCTGAAAGCCCGGATGATGTGCACTAGGGTTATAATACCCCTCTAATGGTGATGGAAGCAACATGCAGAAGAAATAGAGGCACACTAGCCCAAACGTGAATGCCTCCTCAAATCAATTCGCCCATGCAGATTAGTGCCTCCAGAAAAGGGAGCACTAATGATATCTCGCTTGATACTCAAGCTGAACGACCCTTCTTCCAGGGGAAGGGTAATGGAGGTGCTTCGGGATGAATGGAAGTGACATGCAGAAATTCTGAACCTTGTAGGTAGGAAAACGAATTGCTTTGTCTCTGACCACGGTGACATAGTGTGATGGTGGAACTCTCTGGCTGGATGAAAAATCAACCTCCCGAAATAACTGCTGAATGTAACCTGATGATGAACTAGTGCTGAACCTGGATGATCCAACCTGATGATGAACTAGGGCAGATAGATTTCGCTACCGAATACACCAGTTAGCTGAGCATGCGCTCAACCCCAACTTAACTCGCCGAGCTCTCCAATTCGACTCCACAAATCAATAATCACATAAGTGTTTTTCTCCATTCACTTTATCTTTCTTTTATAACTCTCAACTGTGAAAACCCTAACTTTTGACTGAATTAGGTCACTTTAACTTCTAATTTGTAGTTGACTTGCATGCATGCGCATGGAGACTTAATCGGGTGCATGCATCATTAAATAATGCTTAGATGTCATGCATGTAGGTGGCCTTTGGCTCTGGTGGCCCTCTTCGACCCAATAGTGATATAATATTGATGCCCTAGATCTTCTGTAGATGGCATTAGTCTTCAGCTGATTCCCTAACTGTCAGTACCTGCTCGAACCCACATGAATCACATAGGTTAGTGGGTTGGTCCTGGGTTGGTCCTCAATGCTTAGGCAGAAGAGGATATTACAGTGAGCCCTAGACTTGATATCAAGTGAGTCTGGCAAAATCAGTATTATAGAGATTTTGTGCAACATGTTTCATATCGTTGTCGCCATGACGTCGGGGGATTTGTTGCTATTGGTCTATCTTTCTACGAATAAAGTGGCTCCTACAAACGAGGGGGTGGATGTAACACCCCGGTTTTGACCCCGTTTGCATGATGTATATAATGTAATTAATCATGGTGAGGAGCTAATGGCAAAAGCCCCACCATCGATTTGGTTGTGTATGTTTCGACAATAGGGATAGTTGCCGATGGCAGATCGTGCTATCCGGCACATTGTAGTTTGGCATCATGTAAATACGCACATCAATTAAACTAAACCTACAGCCAGCTACGAAGGTGCAACGATTAAATGAAAAGGGCATGATTCTAAAGGATAAGGGTGGGGGATGTCAAACCTTGGACTATGGGGGGGGGGAATCCATGTGTTATTACCTTGTTTGATTTGCCCATCTTCCCTTGTCTCATCCAACCACTTTAATGTTTTGATTGAGTAGTTGAGGCAGTTATGGCTGGGAGTGGAGTGTGGCAGGACTGTCAGTCCTTGCCCACACGCACACTCCACCAGCAGGTTGACCTCACGTTGGCAAGCAAACCACCACCGCCATTCACTCCACGAGGCCATTTTTCTCTCCATGGGGGTTCATTCTCATGCAGGGACGCGCAGGAGGAGGCCGGTTAACCTTCCTCACGCATGGAGTCGGTGTTTTTGCCTCCACCATTGTCGGACTGTGAAGAATCGCTGTGGGACCTCTTTTGTTGTTGATGGACTGTTGTTTTCCGTTTTTGCTGGTCGCGTCCTTTCCCCTCACGCGCAGAGTGATGGAGAATCGGTTCTTTTCCCATCTCTGTTTGTGTAACTTTCTTTAGCATTCGCATTGAGGAATTGCGTGCTGTGAGCTCTTGGATGTCGGACGACTGCTGATTTCCACATTTGTTGGCTAAGTTTTCCCTTGTCTGTGCTGGGAGTTTTCCTTCTTCCTCAACTATGGACTGTTTTTCATTGTGAGTTTGGGCTGTCGATTCACCCTGGTTTTGGGTTGCTTCTTGGTTGCTAAGGCAACAAACGTCTTTTGGGTATTGTTGCTGAGTTGTTTTGGCCACGCTAGGGCCAAGAACAACTCTGGAGTGTGGTTGGACCTGAACTGTGCTTCATCTTCTGTTTGGGATTGTCACCCGGTTGTCTTTGCCTTCTTCACAGAGCTGTGAATGGGGTGTTTTGCTGCGGTATGCAGTGGTTGGTCTTCGGACTGTTGAGAGTAGGATTAGAGGCTGGGTATGCTTGACAAGGCTGGTGTTGAGGCCACCAGCTTAGCATTAGCCTTTCCTAGCTCCTTGACAACCTGGTAAAACCCCACTGTGTGGGTTTGGCTGATTGGCAAACCTTGGCTATGTGTAAGCCTGCATTGACCCTTATTCCTTGAGGAATCATGCCCAGCTCGGGGGTGGTAGTGTTGCTGAGAGATTGATGAACACGCTGGCCTATGGTACGGTGGAACGTTGCAGCGACGTAGCTGGTTGCGGGGTGAATTCTTCATCAAAAGATAAGTACTCCTGACTGTTTCATCTCTGCAATTATATCTACTGTTTCATGAATTATGATGAACATGTTGAATGAATGCTTGTATGAATGTATGTTGCTTCCGCTGTGTATGATAAATAATTGTATTTGTGTATGATAAATGATTAAGTATGCATGTTCTAGTTCAAAGAATTTTAATTTCAGCATTTATCCCTGTTCATGTTCATCGGGTTGTTTTCCCGTTTGTTTGGTGTTAGTAGCGTCCTCTTCGCCGGTCGGAGGGTCGGGGACGTTACAGTGGACCTTGGAATTGGGGACGCTTCCATCATTAAGGTTCTTGCCAAGGCTTTTGGGAGAAAGGAAGACAAGGCCAAGAGCCAAATGAAGGTGCTTCTTTGACCTTGTATTACACAAATTTATTGGTCCTTTCTAATGATTACGATAAAGAGTTTTTGTTAAGGATACCTTGCTACATTTACGTTTTGTTTCAGTAAATCAGATACTTCCTCAAACTATTAATATAAATAGTAAATGCACATGGTATTTTTCGACGCCCCAAGCATGATTAAAATTGGGCTTATTTTAGCTAGAAATGCCTATCATCAGAACTTGGACTTTGGACACATATCAATGATGCTAGTGTCCATGCGGGAAATGGAAAACAAAGTCTCAATGAATAAACCCACTGTCTAAATATAACATAAGAACATATGCATAAATCAAGCTAGACTAAGCATTAGTCCAACCCTAGGCGGTGGTTGTCATGATCCTCGAGGTCAGCCCCCATCATTTAGAAGCAGGCTTCGGTTCAGGAATAACCAGCTCCCAACCATCATTAGCTGGTTCGGGTTCTGGAGGCTTTAAGCATTTGCTACGGTGATAGCGAGCATAGTGAATTTATCGTTTTGCTGAGTTGCTGTCTCTGACAGCATGGCTAGCCCTATTGCAAGCCTCTCCATCATTATGCCCATTTTTTTAATTAATTGACGTTGTCAAATATGGTCAAGTTGAAAGAATTATGTATATTTAAGAAAAGCGTTTTAAAATTTTCCTTGAGGAGCACTTGTCCGAGTCACCACCCTTGTATGTACACTTTAGCACTCAAACAACTACTTACATAAATAGTATCTAAACTTTCAGATTTTTTTTTTAATTTTTAATTTTTGGTAAGATTAGCTACTCTTATATTAGTATCCAAAAGATTGCATGCTTACGAAACTAACTATAAAACATTTGATTGGTATGCTTGTGATAAACTTCGGTGATATCAAAGCTGCTCATATTCTCCATGCAACTATCTATCTTGCAAGATCTAAACATAGTTTTAAAAATCGGTCAACCCGGTTTCAGAATCGGTCGATCTACCGGTTTGATAAGGAACCAAATCAAATCGGTTCGGTCGCTGGACTTCGAATCGGTCGATTCGGTTCCGAACCGGTTTGATCGGTCGATTCGATTCCGAACTGGTCTGATTGGCCGATTCGATTTTGAACCGGTTTGATCGGTTGATTCGATTCCGAACTGGTCTGATTGGCCGATTCGATTCCGAACCGGTCTGATCGGCCGATTTTTTTGGCAGTTTGCGTGGGTGCCCACGTACTCAAAAAAATAGAGCAATTTTGTTTTTTGCAGTGTGCAGCCATTGCAGTGTGGGAGAGTGGCAAATTGTGACTTGTGAGAGAGCTTGTAGGCTGTAGCCTCAAGCTTGTGAGTCAGGAATCACTCAATTCGTGATAGAGACAAAACCTAGCACTAGCAGTCGACTGGGGAGTGGCTCGTGGGGTCAGTGGTATTGGTGAATGTTGATGGGTGAGTGGACTCATGGAGCAGGAAGACTAGCAGCGGCTGAGTGGACTTGTGGAGTAGTGGAGCTGCAATTGGTCGATTCATTAAAAATTTAAGAATTCTTTTTAATTTTTCTTAAATTTAAATATTTTATGTATTTTTAATAAACCGATTCATTAAATTCAAATCAGACGATTTATGACTGATTCATTACCGATTCCGATTCCGAGTTGACCCTTGATCGATTCCTAGTCCGATTCTGATTTTTAAAACTATGGATCTAAACATAACTAAATAATAATAACATATGTTGTTTCTGAGCCAAAAATTTGCTAACCAACGTCGTGTTTTAGTTTTCAGAACATAGGATATTCTTTTCCTGATTTTTAACAGAAAATAAAAATGAAAAGAAGACCGAGATCGGACAATGTGGCACCTAGTCCACAACTTCAGAGTCTGAGTCCACATATATGAAGGTTAGGTTGTTGTCTGCAGGTTTCTATGTGACTGGGCTCTAGTCCTCTTGATTTTGCTCCGGCTTGGTTGCTTCCATATCTTAAAGAGCTTTGACTAAGGCCTCTCATATTTGTAGTCCAAGGAATCCATCTTATCAAGAATGGCTTTTTGCTAAGTATCTTCTTCTTCAATTACTTGAGCACTGATGAATTTGGTGAGCCAATAAATGTCAATTTGCTTGAAGTACTTTGTGTGCTTGTTGTGAGAGAAAACTGTATATGGTATTCATTCCATGAGATCAACATCTATTATGCTCTTAGATGAGGTATTTCCTTGTCTCCCCCTTTCTTTCTTCTTAATTTGTTCTGCCTCCACTTTAATGTTAAGTAGGGACCTTCTATGAGACCTTAAGTAGCTTCCTTGGTCTCGATTTCAGCTTTGGTTGGCTTGTTGGAGGAATTTTCCTTGTTGGAGTTCTCACATGAAGGTCTACCTTGTTTGATAGTTAGTGATGTTTTGCTGTCCCTAATTGTTGATTTTTCTTTATCATGTTGGCCATTCATGCTTGGAAAGTGATTCTATTCCCTCCCATGATCACAAGTATTGGAATAAACTTTGAATTCTTATCTCAATTCCTTCAGACCCTATCACAGAGTCAAATTCTTCAGTCTAAGTTAAAAGAGGTTGGCTTCCTTCAACATACAAAACCTCGACCTTCTCCTGTTCACTATAAACCCTGTCACTTTTGGCTACCCGTTTCACTGTAAATCCTATCGTTGTGAACCAACCACCTTCTTACCCTACCTCTCTCACAAGCATAGCCTTGATCAGATAGGAAGTTGGCGATGGAAGGGATTGTAAAAATTTCTAGGTCAATGTTGTGCCAACTTTAACTGAAGGAGGTATCGGTGCTGCCTAAGCAACTAGACAAACAACTATGAAACGCAAGCCTTGGATCCCAGAGACATACCTTTCTTGTGAAGCCTTGCATAAGCTCTCTTGGTGTTCATGCTTGAAAATTTGAAATGGATTGTTTGATGTTATCCACCCTTAGGCCACATAAAAGGATCATGCTAGTGGGTAGTGGAATAAATGGAAGCATGTTTGAAGGATTGTGAGAGCATGCTAAGTTAACTTTTGTTTCCAAATGTAGCTAGGATAGGAACCTTTTGCACAGGTTTAGTGTGGACGTGCAGGAAGTGGTTTGAGACATTTCTAAAGTAGCCACTTAGGAAAAGTGGGTAGTTAGTTCTCTTTTGTAATTCACTTTAGGAAAAAAGTGAAAAGTCTTATGTTTTGCAGTTGAATCTAATAAAGAGTATTTAATACATTCATGGCTTAAACTAGGATTTAATCTTAGCCATCGATTTCAAGAAGAGATTAGGGTTTTGGTAGATTAGGTTTTAGACAAAGCATAAATACAAACAAGATGGAAAGATTGAAACACGTTTATTACAAGGACAATGATCGAAGGAGAAAAAATAGAGCAGAGTTTAGAAGTAGACTAACTACTGTACAACAGTCTTACAACAATTGTACAATCGGGCCATACAATTTCTATCTCATTTTCTATAGGTCTCACCTCCCTTCAATAGGTCGTATACCTTAGCTTGGGTTGGATTTATCAACAATGCAACTGTTGGTTTTTAGTTGTTTGTGAATGTTGCCTTGTAAGCTTTGATTATTGGAATTATAATCTGATTTGAAGGAGAAATTTCTTGTGTATTACGCTTTACTATTCACTTTTCTAGTTATTATGTGATTTGATGTTATGTTCAGAATTCAAATTTACGCTTCATTAAAATTATGCAAATATTTGATTGAGAACACAAGGACAATGATCACCTAAGTTATTTAAATTTAAATGGTATCAAAGCTATAGGTTTTGATTGAGATCCCTAAAGGTTTATGTTTATGTTAGTATGTTAGTAGATCAACTATCGGAAACCAAAATCAACAATCAAAAGGGTTTTCAAAGCTTGTGGCTTAGATCTTAGAGATGGCATCAATTAGCTTTATATTTGAGGACAGATTGGAAGGTGCCTCAAATTCTATACAACCCAGTATGGGGGAGATGTTGTCACACCAGCATAGTTCCAAATCCTAGGCTCTATCAAGCGCCGAGAGGGATCAAATCTTTGGAGGTGTAAACCTCTTCTTAAGTATTGCACTCAACTATCAGCTTTGGTGTGATTCAGACCAAAAGATACATCTTTTATTTTAGGTCGACATATAATATTTTTATTATTAATATTTAATACTATTTATGGCCGACATAATATTTTATATTATTTTTTATTTTGTTATGAAAGAACATTACAACATCTCCCCCATACACGGTTTTAAAACCATGTGCAAGGCCCTCCTAAAACAATGGGTTGTTTAGGAGGCCTTGCATATGGTCTTAAAACCATTTGCAACGACCTCCTAAACCATGTACAATAAAACCATGGGTTGTTTAGGAGGCCTTGCACATGGTTTTAAAACCATTTGCAAGTCCCTCCTAAACCATGTACAATAAAGCCATGGGTTGTTTAGGAGGCCTTGCGGATAATTCGATTTTTTATTTTTGTTTTTCTGACCGACATTTTTTTTGGCTGATAATTAATTTTTTAATTTTTTATTGTTTTGTTAGGAAGGAACATTACAACATCTTCCCCATATTATGTTGTTTTTGTGGCCAACATTTATTTTGGAGGATAATTAAGTTTTTTATTTTTTATGGCCGACATTTACAAGAGGAATGTTATATGAGGAACGTTACATAACGTTACATGATCTCCCCCATACTGGGTTGTAGAGCGCCTCTCGATGCAATAACATAATGTAACACGCAACATGATGTGCCAAAAATAAAAGTAATTAAAAAAATTCATCTCGGCTCATAAAAAAAAAAGAAATAGAAACCAAATAAAAAATAATTAAAAAAATTCATATCCACGTTTAAAATTAAAATTTTAAACCAAATAAAAAATCATAAAATAAATTTAAAACCAAATAAAAAGTCATTAAAAAAATCCATTTTGATTAATAAAATTAAAAAAATAAAACAATAGATGCATCTTAAAACTGATTTATCAAGCATGAAGAGGGATCAAATTTCAGTTGTGGACGTGTAAACAATTTAACTTTAAAAAAATAGCACCTCAAGAAATTGGATGCCTCTCGGTGCTTGACAGGTCTGGGTTTAAGATGGATCCATGTTGGTGGAAAGTTAGGGTCACACTCTCGTTGGAGGAGAATAATCTTGGTCTATTGTTATGGATGTCGTGACTTTGTTGACGGATCTATAGGATTTGGCAGTTTGTAAGAAAAATTGAGTGAAGGCCAAGTGGATGATCATGGATGCTATAAAGGATCATTTGATCCTGCACATATCCAAGAAGAAGACAATGAAGGAAGTGTTTGATGCCCTTGTTAGCCTTTACTAGAGAGAACATTAACACAAGGATGATATTGTGAAATAGATTAAGAGCTAAAGAGAATTGAGATGACAAGATTAGGCACATTTACCAGTTATTTGATGAATGTCACGTGGATTCGTGATCAACTTGTAGGATTTGGGGAGAAGATTGTAGATGCAGAGCTAGTAAACATGGTACTGAATAGATTCTGACCTTCAAAGAAACATTTGTCTAGGGATTCAATGCTTGTGAACATCTTCCCTCCTTTGAAAGACTGTGGATGACTGTATACATGAGGAGACTTAGATGGAGTGAAAGGCCAACCAGAAGGGTGGTGACAGTGACCTTTCCCTATTTGGTCAAACAAAGAATGGTAGAGGTAAAGGACCCAATGAGGGTAATGTAAATATTGAGGAGTCAACCTCACAACCATGGAAAAAGGAATTGAGTAAGATCAAGTGCTTCATATGCCATAATCATGTACATTGTGCAAAGTTATACAAATCTTCTATAAAACAACATTCTTGGAGCATAATAAGAGGTAAAAATGCAAAGTTTTCTAGTCCAATTTGCTTAGATTTATCATTAAAAAAATGAACTTTAGAGGCTCTAACATTTAATTTTCATTAAGCAAATGATTCAATGGGCTCCCAACTATCATAAATAAGAAATAGGAAATGACAAAAAATGAACTACTTGAAGTAAGAATGACACATATCTATTAATAACGAGAAACTAGGGTAGACTTACTAGGAAACTACAAAAAGTGAAAGGAATTCTTGGAAGCAATTTTTGGCAATGGAAAAAATTGCCGAAAAATCGACGATATCCCAACATGATTTTTTTGTCTGCCGATTTTTGGACCGAAAAAATCATGATTTTTCAAAAAATCGGGCATAGGCAAAAATCGAGAAAAACCAGGAAAAAATCGGCAAAAATTGGGAAAGATCAAGAAAAATCGGGTAAAATTGGCAAATAGGGGAAAATTGGTAAGCAAATTTGGACCCTATTAAAGTACAAAATTTGCATTTTTTAATGCTTGCCGCGGTTTGCTGATTTTTGCCGATTTTATCGTTGACGTTGCTGAGGAGATGTTTTTTGGACCCTTGCTGTTTTTTTGCCAATGCTGATTTTTTCCACTATGGTTTTTGGAAGAGTCGAAAATATTGAAGTAAAAATTGTTATCAATCTATAAATTTGATGATTTCATGAAGGCATACACCAATAAAACACAATATTAAACTTGAACCTCAATGGGTAAACAAAATGACTTATAGTGGAGAAATGGATTTTGTTGTTCATGTGAAATGAAATGTGTCTTTTGATTTTCTTTTGAGTTTTTGATGCTTTAAAAATGTTGGTTTTGTGGTAGGTGGGTTCATGTCATAGTGGAAAAAATTGGCATCGGCAAAATATCGGCGAGGGTCCAAAAAACATCTTCTCGGCAACATCGGTGAAAAAATTGGCAAACCTTGACAAGCATTAAAAAATGCAAATTTTGTACTTCAATAGGGTCAAAATTTGGTTACTAATTTTCCCCTATTTCCCGTTTTTTCCCGATTTTTGCTGATTTTTTCTCGATTTTTTGCCTATTTTTCTCTATTTTTCCCGATTTTTCCCAATGTTCGATTTTTTGAAAAAATTGCGATTTTTTCGGACTGAAAAATCGACAGACAAAAAATCGCGATTTTTTCCACTATATTAAATATTTCATGTAGTGCATTAGTGAGCTTTTTTTTCATTTAACTAAAATTGTAGTAGTCTTTAGAAATTGTCTATTGTTTTCGAAAGTTTCTAAAAATTGCTAGAAACTATTGAGCTTCTTTGAAGTTTTATCGTTGAAATTTTTTGTTGGAGGTTGTTTTTGGATTTCAAAGGATTTTAAAAATAAAAAATTGCATTGTGGATATATTTAAAATGTTTATTGGATTTATTTCTATTATATATTTTTTCGAAGGGAAATTTCACAGGATTCCCCCTTGAAATATCTAAGTGAAGGAAGGGGTGAACCGATGGTAGCTACAAAAACAATTAGTAACCCTAAGGGACTCAATAGGATTGGACCTTGTGACGTCCCATTAGCATAAGCCAACTGATTGAGCTAACCTTGGGTTATCATTTTAAATCTATGGCAATTTATCTAAAATTCACTTTCTACAAGCAATTGATAACGATAAGCAATTTTGATTTAATCATCCACTTGGGAGTAATCACAATCTGTGCTAATAATCCTAATGTTTAAAAGATATTTTAACTCTCATTTTGGGTTAGAATTGGTGAAAAGTAGCATTAGATGTTTGAACTTTGCATTGGTCAATATATTTAATAAGTTGCTTTGATGTTTTCATTGTTTGTTCTTAACAACCTTAAAAATGAGTGAATTTAAATTTTGTTATTTAATTTTTTTTGGCTATATGAATCAATAGAGTTTGAAGTTTGGCATTGGAGGATAGCAATTTAATTTTGTTATTTTTTCTCCCCATAAGAATTGGCCTCTGAATTTTGGTTATTCTATACTTGTATAGTTCCCTTCTATTTTGAGGTACTCTATTAGTTTTCATTATTTATGGAAATTAACATAATATTTCATTTTCAATTTATGCAGTCCTTGGGCGACTTGGGTCTTGTTGCGAAGGCGAGTCGTTCAACTCAGAGGTTGATGGTTAAGCCAGCTCCTTTAACTTGTGTAAAGGTTCTTGAAGGCTTTCGTGTCATTGCTAAGGTACATGGCTCTGTCGTTATGGCATGTCACTAATGCCATAGATAGGTTTAACCATTATGCTTGAATAAATTGTTTTGATTAGGATTATGTTGTGGTATTTGCATTTTTGTGTTTGACATGATTTCTATATCTTGATATTCGTATACTTGAGATACTCAATGAAGGGGTCAATCTTGTGGTTATACTTTGCTATTTTTGATTTTTATTTCACTAATGTTGAGCTACACCAATAGTGTTTAGGAGAAGGTTTATTGCTGATCTTATTATGGTTTAGGTATTTTTCACACATTCTGTTTTAAATGGATGCAAATATATTGGTTCAAATAACTCTGTTTGTATGCTCTTTATGTACTGTATTAAGAATTTGTATCATTCTATGATTATAAAATTTTATTATTAAGCTACTGCCAAATGGTAATATCCTTCTTGGGGTGAATATTGTTGTAAGGCAACGACAACGCTAAAGCATTACTGTTAAATTTGTCAATACCAAATCTGATTTCTGTTCCCAATAATTTTATGCCTAGAAATAAATTACTGCTGAAATGCAGTGGAATAAACAGGAAATTAATCACATTTAACACGCGTTTACCTTGGAAAACCCCAATGGGGAAAAACCAGCATTCAAAGTTTTTATTATTATTTCTTGGCTCACATAGAAATTTAGAATTTTACAACAATGGAACCTGTAACTCAGCCACTTTCGAAATTGGCCTCTTTGGAAAAATCGGTCCCTGGAGAAAATCGGCTTTCTCTTGGCAAATATAGCCCTTGAGAAATTGGCCCACTGAAGGAGAAATCAGCCCTAGCAAATCCCCCCTTGCATCACCTTGCGTTGTATGGCTGCTGTACGAATCGTACAGACCTCTTGGTGGCTTGGTATGGACTGACTCTCTTGGTTCGGCTGGATCGACCCTCTCTTCTTCCTCCGGATCTTCGTTTGAAAAATTGCTTCTCTCTTTTCTCTTCAGCCACTGTCTCTCTCACTCACTAAGTCTCTCTCTTCTCTTGAGAAAATCACTCTCTCAAATGATCTTGTGATGTTGTGTCTTTCTCCTCTACTTAGGCTTTCTTTTATAGCTTCTCAATGACTAAAACCCTAACCCTTAGTCTCCAAAGTGATGGATGGTTAAGATTAGATCTTGAGCCTCACTCAAGAACAACGATCACCTCTTAATGCAAAGTTCATTTAACTTTTCACTTTAGTAAGCATTTAGTCACTTGCCAACATTAATATAATTTATGTGCTTTTCCTGAGTTAAACTCAGGAAAGAATTATAAAATTCCCCTACTCAATAAATTGAGCAAGTGCTTAGATAGGTAATGGACAACTTTTGCATGCTTGACAGTTAGCCTATGCAAATGCACTTGTCCGAGCTATATCATCAACAATCCCTTTTAGCGAGGAAGGTGTTTTGCACCACTCCCAACTGATACCCGAAGTAAACAAACTTCCCCTTCATCAAAGCCTTGGTGAGAATATTTGCAACCTCGCCTTTGAACTCTGTCCCTGATGAACTGATATCTAATCTCTATGTGTTAGACCTGTCATGAAACTTGGATTCTCTGAGAGCTTTATGCAACTTTGTTTGTCACAGTGGATCACGCTGGGATCCAACTCTAGAACAAATAATCCTGTGAGCATCTTGCGAAGCCAAATGGCCTCACAACTTGCCAAACTCGTTGCCATGTACTCCACCTCCATTAAACTAAGTGCCACTAATGCCTGCTTCCTGCTAAACCATGAAATCATTATTGATGTCAAGTTGAAGCAACACCTTGAGGTGCTTTTCACGTCCACTGCACTTCTAGCCTAGTTTGAGTGTGTATAGCCCTGCAACTGCACTCCACCACTCTTGACAAGCCTCAATTCATACTCCACAGTACCTTGTAGATACTTGAGCACATGCTTCACTGCAACCCAATGTACCCTCCTCGGCTCCACCACAAACTGGCTCAGGGTATTCACATCAAAGCATATATCTAGCCTAGTGTTGACCATATACATCAAGGACCCAATCAACTGCCAATATAATGTAGGATCCTCCAACTCTAACTCAGAAGCATCCAACTTCTTTAGATTGGTGATCATAGGTGACATAGGCCTGCAATCCACCATCTCGAATCTCTTCAGAGTATCAACTGCATATTTTCCTTGTCCAAGGAAAATCTCCCATGTTTGTTGCCCCCCTTCCAATCCTAAAAAGTAGTGCATCATGTTGATGTCCTTCATCTCCAACTCCAAAGCTAGATCTCACTTGGACATCTCAATGAGCTTCTCTGACCCTGTAAGGAATAGTTCATTTACATAAAGTACTAAGGTGAGTGGATCATCGCCAATAAGTGTATAATACAAGTTAGGATCTGCCTCATTTTGGATGATGCCCATAGCTAACAAATACCCATCAATCCTTGAGTACCATGCCCTCGGTGCTTGCTTGAGTCCGTATAATGCCTTCAACCTACACACATGAGAATCTCTCCCATGCACCTCAAAACCTTGAAGTTGCTCAATGCACATCTCTTCCTTAATTACTTCGTTGAGGAAGTCGGCCTTCACATCCATTTGATGTATCCTCCACCCCATCTCTGAAACAATAGATACAACAACCTTGATAGAAGTATACTCGGCTACTAGAGTGAAAGTCTCTTCATAGTCTATTCCTTGCTTTTGGGAGAACCCTCTAGCCATGAGCGTTGCCTTGTACTTTTCAACATTGCCATCCGCAAAAGCTTGATCTTACAGATCCATCTCAAACTCATTACTGATTTCCCTTTAGGCCTCGACACTATGTCCCACACATCATTCTTCATAATGGATGCATACTCCATCGTGGAATCCCTCCAAACCTAGTCTCTTGTTGTCTCCTCACGACCGATAGGCTCGGAATTAATGATGCCACTCATAAGTGCCATGTAACTAGGAAACTGTCTCGATGGTTTGCTTTGCCTGAAAGTACTCCTAGCAACCTCCACATGTTCGCAAGCATCTCTTAGTGTTTGCTTTAGCGATCTCGGCCTCGTCTTGGCAGAACTAGAAGGAGCCTCCAACTCCTCATAATTTGAAGACCGAGTCTATGTGCTTGCTAATGCCGGTCTCCTCAAAACCTTCAGAGCCTCTCATTCCTCATACTTTGCCATTGCGGAAGGGGTTCATGTGACTTCCTAAAGGTTTTGCTCTCATCAAATCAGACATCCCTCCTCACTATTGTCTTCCCTAGTGAAGGAATGTATATCCTGTTTGCCTTTGACGTCTCATTGTATCCCACAAAATACCCTTTTGCGCTGAAGGTTCCAACGTTGTCCTCTTCTCCGATGGTACATGAACATACACTGGACATCCAAAGATACTAGAATGACCAATGTCTTGTCTTTATCCTGTGAATGCTTCTTCATGAGTCTTGTCCTTCAAGACCTTATGACTGTTGATTTTTCCTAAGCAGCATCGAGAGCCATTCTCTAGGAGAATGGAGGAACTTGGTCAGTTACTAGGAAATTAACCCAGTCTGGGATTGGGGCCTTAGCCTGGGGATGAGAGCCATTCTATGGGAGAATGGAGTCACCTTGTTAGTTACCAATAAATTTACCCAGTCTGGTATTGGGGCCTAGTCTAGGGATGAGGGCCATTCTCTGGGAGAATGGAGGCACTTGGTTGGTTACCAGGAATTTAACCTAGTCCGGGTTTAGGACCTTAGCCTAGGGCTGAGGGCCATTCTCTGGGAGAATGGAGGTGTTTGGTCAGTTACCAAGTATTTGACATTGAGTCATCTAATGTAGCCTGGGGCTGAGGCACCTAGTCAGTTACCAGGTCATCACCGTAAGCCCTAGACTAGGTCTGGGCAAGTGATGCACTCCTCTCCTTGATCTATGGGCTATGGGACCTCGAGGGACTAGGTACCTCTCGTTGAGAGGCCTAGCACTTGATCTTGGTGGCAACGAGGAGATCAAGATAAAGCATTTAATAATGCTTTGTATTTATGAAGATGTACTTTGGGTGGGCACGATGAATCATGAGGACCCTAAAGAACTTTTGAGACAACTTGTTGTGGTCACAAAAAGCACTTGAAAGACCATGAAACCCTTGTCTTGGTCCAAGTGACCTTTAAATGAAGGACCAAGTGGCACAAGACAAACACTGAAAAGACCTTTGAACCATAAAACATTAAAGGTCAAGGGTCAAAGATGAAAAAGAATGGAAGCCTTAATGTCAACTTCCTAATTACGTGGAACCAACATATTATGTTTGATGGACTATAAATGAAGAAGAATCACAAAACATTTTATCATCATCCAGGATCACTTGACTGCTCCAAAACAGCTCGTAGATTGAGGTCTTCTTCATTGCAACTGTGTTTGACTAAGGAAAATTCGTGGCTGGGTTTTATTCTCTTTCTCTTCCCTAATGTGGCAGCTCTAAGCCTAATAGTGCTTCTTCCTTCACGACACATCAACAACTCACGTTGGAGGGTAGTCTCAGTTGTGAGGAGCAGTAGCAACAGAGCTGCTACAACTCTTGGTGGAGGTGGTAACAGCTCACGATTGTGGCAGCAAAGCTCACCATGAGGAGTTTGGGGTAGTAGCAGCTCACGGTAGTGGAAGCAGCAAGCCACGGAGGCAACAACAGGCTGCCAACAGCCTTCGCTGAGGTGGCAGCAGCTACATGAAAGGTACAGTCATAGCAGCAGGGAAGGTACGGTCAACTCAGCAGCAGGTATAGTCCACAGTACAGGTGGCAGCAACAACAACGACGGTAAAGTATAAGCCTGTTAGGGCTCACTCAGTTTGGAAGTTTTATTTACATTTTGTCACAGAGTTCTGTGAATAAATTCTCCGCTCATGTACAATCTCTGTCATCTCATTTAGAGGATGAATTATTAATGCTTTCGGCTTTTTGTCCTTAAAAGGTTTCCCCATGAAAAATCTTGTGTTCAATTGTGTGAATGTTTGTCTCGCTGAACCTTTAAAGGACAAAACCCCCAAAAAGCATTAGTAGCTCATCTCGTAAATGAGATGACTTAAGAAATTCTTCAAAAAGTTCCTCAAACCCTATTCAGGGTTATACCACAGATTACAGAACACCAATAATTTTTTCACAGCAAAAATCAAAACAAGGGTTTCAAACCCTAGTTTTGCAAATATCCAGATCTGCCTGTGATAGTCTGCCCAAACTGATTAGGCCTTCCCGGAGATCAAAAAATGTCTGCCCGAAATTTATGAAAGTCTTCTTGTACTAATTAGACCTGCCCGGATTTCCTTCTTCCCTGCTCGGATTGTTTTTTGCTCTCCCCGAAATTTCTGTTTGTCCCTTCACCTGCCTGGATGGCAGATCTATGCTGTCTAGGGGTTTAACAGACTGCCGGAAGTCTATTTGGGCAGCCCGTGACTAGGGCTGAACCCTTCGGCTGCTACTGGAGAGGTGGGTAGACCCACGTTTGTTGGGCCGAGGCCTTAAGGCCTGCTAGGAAGCCCTCCGATATTGCTTATTAGCAGCTTGTGGCCTGTAGCAGGCAACCTGGGTCTACTGTGAGCAACCTGTGGCTGCAGCTAGCTACCCGGAGCTGCTGTGGTAGCTCCCGAGCCCTACTATGGGTGTTGGCAGGGCTGCCCGAGGAGCTGAGGAGGCTGCCGGTGGAAGAGGGAGTTGCCGAGGAAGAATAAGGCTGCCACAGAGAAGAAACCCCAACTGCCCAAGCTCTGGAAATGTATGTGACTGTTGAAGATGAGGGTTTGGAAAACCCTTAGACAAAAGTAAAAATGAAGAAACCCTAGCTGAGGGTTTTGATGAGAGATCTTCAGAAGCAGCAGTACTTGTGAGAGCAAGTGAGTGTGTGTTAATGAAATGACTTGATCTTCTTTTATAACCTTCAGTCACAACTTCCCAAACATCATTCTTCATGATTGACATTTAGTGCATCTCATGTCATTTAATAAAGTGAAAGCAACCCTTTTAATTTAGTCACTCACTCAACTTTAATTTAAATATGAACTTAGGAAAACTATTACTTAAGCCTTTTTAATGAAGTCACTTTAAAAACATAAAGTACATCACACTTCATTAAATGCAAATGACTAGGGGTCACCATTTAAAGTGTCCTTGTCCACCCCAAGGCAAGTCTAGGTGGACAAACACTTCGTAGGTGACTTTACAACACTCCCTCTTACCGAGGAAGGTGATTTTCACCACTCCCAACTTATCTTTGAAGTAGACGTGCTTCCCTCTACCCAAAGCCTTCATGAGAATGTCAGCCACCTGCTCATTTGTAGAAACATACTACAAGTGTACAACCCCTCTTTGAGCATAGTCTTTGATAAAGTGATATCTGATCTCTATATGCTTCGACATGTCATGAAATACTGGATTCTTAGAGAGCTTGATGCAACTCTGATTATCACAATGTATAACTGTAGGACTCAGCTCTTGATCAAACAAGTCTTCCATCAGCTTGCGAAGCCACAAATCCTCACAACTAGCTTGACTGGCTACCATATACTCAGCCTCAGCAGAACTCAATGCCACAGACTTTTGCTTCCTGCTGAACCATGACACAATTGTCGAGTCCAAGTTGAAGCAACAACCAAAAGTGCTTTTTTGGTCCGAAACACCACCTGCCCAATCAGAATCTGTAAAGCCAACCAATCCCACTCCACCAGATCTCCTGTAGTCCAAGTCATTATCAACTGTACTAGCAAGATATCTCAAGATGCGTGTTGCTGCAGTCCAATGCATTCTCCTGGGTCCCACCATGAACTGACTGAGAGTGTTAACTGCAAAACTCAGATCTGGTATGGTGTTGACCAGATACATCAACGAACCAAAAAGCTGACGATATAAAGTAGGGTCCACCGGTTCTCCCTCAGAAGCATGAAGCTTCATCTAGTCGGTGATCATGGGTGTAGACATAGGTCTGCAATTAGTCATTTGAAATCTCTTCAGAACATCTGCAACATATTTTCCTTGCCCCAGGAAAACATGTCCATCCTCCTGCCAAACCTCCATACCCAAATAATAATGCATTAGCCCAAGGTTAGTCATCTCGAAGTCTGAAGCAAGATCCTTCTTGCAAGCATCAATCATGTACTCTCCCCTAGTAATGAATAAATCATCAACATATAGTAGAAGAATGAGTGAAACACCACCAATCACAATGTAGTATAGGTTGGGATCTGCCTCACTCTTCTGAAACCCAATCGAAAGCAAGTAGGAATCGATCCTGGAGTT
Source organism: Pseudotsuga menziesii (assembly GCA_001517045.1). Classification (NCBI taxonomy): domain Eukaryota; kingdom Viridiplantae; phylum Streptophyta; class Pinopsida; order Pinales; family Pinaceae; genus Pseudotsuga; species Pseudotsuga menziesii. The sequence continues at coordinate 117,313 of LPNX010503127.1, read as the reverse complement.
CCAAAGCCTGAGGGGCTTGCTTCAGACCATACAAGGCCTTTTTCAGCCTGCAAATTGTAAATTTTCCTTTAATATTCAAAATAGGGCTAAACATTGCATTCAAACTATTTATTGATAACCACACATGAATATCTTTTACAGTATGCAGCGGAATATAAAACTGAGAAATAAATCACAACATCACATCACTATATTGACACTATTATTCTGGGTATGGAAACCCCCGAAAAAACCCAAGATGGGAAAACCGGTGCAACAGTCATATATAGATTTTATTATGAGAAAATATGGAGCGTTTACAATACTGCAAATTCACCCAAACTTGGCGAATGCAGTTACACAGCAGAATCATTGGGCAAAACCCTAGCTAAACCTCAACACCCTCTTGCGTGAGTGTACGACCCAACTGTACAAAGCTCGGTGATCCTGCCGCTCGCTCCTTCGTCTTCCCAGCTAAATCCTTTGTCTGACTTTCTCTCCCTGCTTGTATCCTGTCTCTGTCGGAATCCAAGTGTCTTTTCCACCAATTGATCTCTCTTTTATAGCTTTAGGTAAAGCGGAAACCCTAATTTCAGTTTCACTTAAAGTCAATAAACAATTAGATCACTTTAGTTATATTCCAAAGTAAGCTTAGGAAAAATAATTAAATACAATTGGCTTCCTAATTTAAGTCTTCTGCATGTAAGAACACATGCATGCAGGAAGACCTTCCTTGTTGCTAGTTTAACACTCCCTCTCAACGAGGAAGGGATTCTGTAGCAACCCCAACTTATCCCTGAACTTCACAAATCTTTGTCTGCAAAGTGCCTTGGTGAAAATGGCTGCCACTTGCTCATCTGTATGTATGTACTCCAACCGGATGCTTCATTGCTGAACACAATCTCGCAAGAAGTGGTACCTGATGTCTATGTGTTTGCTTTGGTCATGGAACACTGGATTCTCAGATAGCCTGATGCCACTCTGTCACAGTGAAGTACTATAACCTCTAGCTCACACTCGAACAACCTTGAAAGTAACTTCCTCAACCACATACCCTCACAAGCAGCCATGCTGGCTGCCATGTACTCAGTCTCTGTCGAGCTCGATGCAACTGACTTCTATTTCCTGCTGAACCAAGAGACAACCCCTGATCCAATGCTGATACAACAACCTGAAGTACTCTTTTAGTCCTCTACAAATCTTGCCCAGTCAACATCTATGAAGCCTGCTAACTGTACACTCCCCTTGCGCTCTTAAACCAATCCATACTCCACTGTATCTCTGATGTAGTGAAGTATGTGCTTCGCAGCCGTCCAATGCACTCTCCGAGTGTCCACCATGAACTAACTCAAAGAGTTGACTGCAAAGCTGATGTTTGGTTGAGTGTTAACCAGATACATAAGCGATCCGTTAAGGTGTCGATACAAGGTAGGATCAAATCCGTCTGACCTTGATGCATCAATCTTCCTCCAGTTGGAAACTAGAGGTATGGCCATAGGCTTGCAGTCCTCCATCTTGAATCTCTTCAAGATCTCAACTGCATACTTCCCTTGTCCAATGAAGAAGCATCCATCTCTCTGCCAAACCTCCAAGCCCATAAAGTAATGCATCAGCCCAAGGTCTTTCATATCAAACTCCATTGCAAGGTTGGACTTGCAGTCTCCAATTAGCCTCTCATCTTTTGCAAAAAGACATCATCCACATATAATACCAGTATGAGAGGCACCTCACCTGTCAAGAAGTACAGTTTGTGGTCAGCCTCACTTCATTGAAATCCCATCTCTCATAGATAGCTGTCAATCCTTGAGTACCATGCTCGAGGTGCATGCTTGAGCCCGTTAAGAGCTCGATGCAGTCTGCATACATTTGTCTCCATGTTCTCCACATCAAACCCCTTTGGCTTTTCAAGCACAACTTCCCATACCTGTTTTTTCATAATGGAGTCATACTCCTCAACCATGGCCTCCTGCCACACATCATGTTGTGCAGCCTCCCCGAAGCTGGAAGGTTCAGAGTTAAGCAACTCTGTCATTTAGTGCCATATAACTAGGCCTCTCTGTTGGTACAGTCTGTCTGAAAGATCTCTGTGGAGGATCAACCTGCCTGGAAACCTGTACTATGGACCTAAACCACTTAGGCCTTGGCCTAGTGTCAACTTGCTGCGGCTGCTAGATATCCGTCTCCTGCTACAGCTCATCCTCCAATTCAATGACTGTAGGATCTTGTCCACCTGACTCCCTCTGACCACCATGTGCTTTGTGTCTGTACCTGTACATTTGGCTCCTCCAACTTGACCCCCAACTCCTGTGATGGCTGTTGCTCTGCTGATAAGTCTAGAGATCTCCGCAAGGCCCTGTCTTCATCGAACTGGACATCCCTGCTCACAATGATCCTCATGCGAGCAGGAATGTAAACTCTATATGCCTTTGAAATCTCGCTATAACCAACAAGTAATCCCTTCTCTCCAGAAGGGTCCAGCTTCTTCCTATTGTCAGCATGAACATGACAATAACAGACACTGTCGAATAAGCAAATGTGACTCACATCTGGCCTGGTGCCTGTGAAGACCTCCTCTGGTGTCTTCCTCCCCAAAGCTATTTGCGGATACATGTTTTGAATGTATACTGCAGTATTGTATGCCTCAGCCTAGAGGAATAGTGGTAATCCCTGATCAAATAACATGGACTTGGCTGCTCCAACCATAGTCCTGTTCTTCCGCTATGCAACTCCATTCTACTGAAGGGTATGGGGCACAGTGTGCTCCTTCTTGATCCCCTCAGCCGAACAATATTCCATGAACTCATTGGAAGTGTACTCACCCCTATTGTCCGTCCTTAACACCCGAATCTTCTTTCCTGTTTGGTTCTCCACAAGAGTCTTGAACCCTTGGCACCTCTCAAAGACCTTTGACTTGGTTTTCAGGAAATAGATCCAGGTTTTTTTGGAATAGTCATCAATGAAGGTTACTCAGTAACTGTAACCACTGAATGGATGGACACTCATAGGTCCGCATACATCAGAATGCACCAAGTCTAAGGGCTCCTTAGACTTGTGCTCACTTTTTGGGAAAGGTTTCTTGATGTTCTTCCCCAAAGCACAACCCTTCCAATGGTTATGCTTTTCCTCCTGTACTTGAGGAACTCCAATGACTGCCTGTCTCAAATGCTTCAGTGCTCCATGGTGTAAGTGTGCCATCCTCCTATGCCACAACTCACCCTGACTGCTGCTACTGACTAGAGCCTTTGCAAGCTCAAAGTGTAGTCTATACACTCTCCTGCTCCTCCTGCCAATCACTCGATCCAAGATCCCATTGGCTTGATATATACTCTATGGTCACGAAACTTCACTTGATATCCCTTGTCCTCCAAAGTGGAGACTGATATAAGGTTCCTGGTCAGTCCTGGAACATATAACACATCAACAAAACTGAGGGGTTTGCTAGACTCCCTCTCAAATGAAACAGTGCCAACTCCCTGTGCTTCATACCGCGCAACATCACCCAACTCAACGTGGATCCCTGTTCCACCTTCCTGCAAGTCTCTGAAGAATCTCTTCTGTCAAGTCATGTGACTAGATGCTTCACTGTTGATGTACCATACACCGCTCCCCGTGGTGCTTGCCATGCAAGCTATCAAGCAAAACTCCTCATTGAAGTTCCTGCTGAACTCATCCACCTCTGCAGATCCGACCATCGGAGTGTTGCTCTTGTTCTTTCTGTCTGGGCACTAGGAGGCAAAGTGTCCCTGCTTGTGGCAGATAAAACACTTGACCTTTGACATGTCAAGGTTCTTCTTACCACCCTTCTTCCTCTTTGCCTTGCCCTTGCTCTTCCCTGTTAGGGCTAGCGCCTCGTCATCAACAATTTGTGGGGCACTGCTGGATGAGCTTGATCCTTGACCCATGTGGGTCTCCTCTTGCACAAAGTCATCCCAAAGTCTTTGCCAATCAGGGAGATTCTCCCTAGCCACCACACCCTTGACAAAGGTGTCCCATGGCTTAGAGAATCCATTGAGGGCTATCCGAACTAGCTCCTCATCCTCAGTCTTAGAGCCAACAACTCCAAGCTCATCCCTGCTCTGTGTGAGCCTTGTGAGATAAGGCACCACTCCTCCCTTAGACATCTTGGTGTTGCACATCCTCTCTTGCAACACCATCTTTCGATTCTTGTTCTTGCTTTGGTATAGACTTTCCAAAGCCTTCCACATCTCTGCTGCGGTCTTCTTACCAAAAAGGTGAGGGACTATATGGTCCTTCACTCCATCCATGATAATCAACATGGCTCTGGAATCAATCTTCTTCCAAGCTGCTAGGTCTGTCGGATCTGTGGGCTTAGCTTTCGTGGCATCAATGTACTCCTCTCAATCATTGATCTAGGATCGTTGTGATTCTTTCTTTCCATGTAGGAAAGTTTTGAGCACCCTGGAGTCTATCCTCAACTCTCAACCTCATGGCCATTGTGAAGTGTTACCTGTCAAACCCTAGATATCCAATCTAAGTTTGTGTCTTCAATAGATCTGCCCTTGATCTATCACTGTTGCTGCAAATCTCTCCGTTTTAGCTCACCAGAGCTCTGATACCATGTAAATTTTCCTTTAATATTCAAACTAGGGCCAAATAGTGCATTCAAAATATTTACTGATAACCACACATGCATATCTTTTATAGTATGCAGCAGAATATAAAACTGAGAAATAAATCACAACATCACATCACAATATTGACACTATTATTTTGGGTATGGAAATCCCCGGAAAAACCCAAGATGGGAAAACCGGTGCAACAATCAGTTATAGATTCTATTATGAGAAAATATGGAGCGTTTACAATGCTGCAAATTTACCCAAACCCGACGAATGCATTTACACGACAGAATCACTGGGCAAAACGCCAGCTAAACCTTAGCACCCTCCTGCGTGAGTGTACGGCCCAGCTATACGAAGCTCGGTGATCTTGCTGCTCGCTCCTCTGTCTTCCCAGCTAAATCCTCTGTCTGACTTTCTCTCCCTGCCTGTATCATGTCTTTGTCGGAATACAAGTGTGTGTCCTTTCCACCAATTGTTCTCTCTTTTATAACTTTAGGTAAAGCGAAAACCCTAATTTCACTTTTACTTGAAGTCAATAAACAATTAGATCACTTTAGTTCTTTTCTAAAGTAAACTTAGGAAAAATAATTAAATACAATTGGCTTCCTAATTTAAGTCTTTTGCATGCAAGAACACATGCATGCAAGGAGACCTTCCTTGTTGCTAGTTTAACACTCCTCTTGGGTGGTCCAACAAACTCCTCTGCTTCCTTCATAAGCTCCTTAAGCCAACTTGGCTTTCTCGTCTTGGAGGAAGTATCCTATCTCAGAGTCTCCTCTACATCCTCATCAGACACCTGTCTCCCTGAAGCAGTACCAACAATCTGAGATCCTGTCCCTAGTGAACTTGAACCTGTACCAAGAGTACCCAAATCACCTGAAGGTGTAACCTGTGATCCGTGAACCTGTCCCTGTACCAGAAGTCCTTGTAGACTGAGCTCCTGAAACTGATGATCCTGTAACCTGTGACCCAGTCACTCTTGAAACCGGTGACCTTGTACTCTGACTCGCTGAACTCTGAACTGTCACCTGAGGAGTACTCTGCTGCTCCTCTATCTCAGAATCTAGAGATCTCTTGAAGGCTTTCTCCTCTTCAAACTTCACCTTCCTTCTCACCACAACTTTCCTATGTGTAGAAAGGTATATATGAAAAGCCTTCGAAGTCTCATCATAACCAACAAAGATACACCTCTCTCCTGTAGCCTCCAACTTTGTCCTCTTCTTAGAAGGGACATGTGATTATCTAAGGCAACCATACAAAAGTGACCTATCTCAGGCAATTTCCGTGTGAACATCTCCAAAGGAGTTTTGCACTCCAAAGCACGGTGCGAACTCTTGTTCAGAACATAAACAACAGTGCTACAGGCCTCTTCCCATAGAAAGAAAGGAAGACTCTGATCATGCAGCATGGCTCTAGCTGCACCCACTATTGAACGGTTCTTCCTTTTAGCTGCTCCATTCTGCTATGGAGTGTAAGGAACTGTCAACTTCCTCTTGATACCCTCCTACCGACAATACTCTTTGAATGCATGGGAAGTATACTCACCCCATTGTCTGACCGAAGTACCTTGATCTTCTTTCTCGTTTGGTTCTCCACAAGAGCTCTGAACTCTTGGAACCGAAGCAAGACTTCCTCTGATCTCTTGCTTCTAAGGAAATAGATCTAGGTCTTCCTGGAAAAGTCATCGATGAATGTGGCATATCACTCATATCCTGTCAAAGAGGTAGATGACATGGGGCCACACAAATTTGAATGAATCAAATGAAGCACTCCCTTTGATATAGAATCACTTCCCGGAAAAGCAGTCTTGGTGTACTTTCCCAAAGCACACCCTCTACAAACACCACTCGACTCTGTGCTGAACTTTGGCATACTTGTAGTCATCTCTCTTAGCATCCTCAAAGCTGGATGGTGAAGGTGGGCCATCCTCCTGTGCCATAACTCACACAACTCACTGCTGCTCTGAGTGTGTGACAGTGCATGATGTGGCTCAAAGAGAAGCTTGTATAGTTTCTCGCATCTGATTCCATTTGCACGTGAATCAGAGGGATCTGCTGCCTTGGGAAAGATGTGAACTTTCCCATCAGGACATATACACCAAAGCCTCTGTCCTAAATTTATGGAAACTGAAACAAGGTTTTTTTTGAGCCCAAGGACATACAATACATCCCTCAGAAACATAGGCTGCATGGAATCCTTGTCAAAACGGACAGTCCCACACCCAACTGCTCTCACCACTGTGTCATCTCCCAATACAACCTCCAACTCCAAGTCTGTCTCTGACATCTTGACAAACATATCTCGATCACCTGTCATATGACTGGAAGCTCCAATATTAATGTACCAAGTGGAGGAAGTAGTGGTAGCACTCAATGAATGCCCAACAATCATGGAATACTCCATGTGGTCCTGAAAGTCCTTGTTGGTGATAAAAGACGCTTTCTCAACACTAACACCTGCAAAGAGAGAAAAGTATCTCTCAAATCTAGCAACAAACTCATCAATCTCTGTTGAAGCTGCTGTCTGCTGTTTCTTCTTCTTCTTGTTTGGACACTGTCCAGCATAGTGTCCAAACTTCTGACATGCAAAGCATTTCACTTTGCTCATATCCTTCTTCTCCGCATCACGTTGTTTGTCTCCATCCTTGGAACCCTTCTTGAACTTCTTCTTCTTCTTCCCTTTCGTTGCCAATGCCACATTCTCCTCATCATCTCTGTGATGTGATGAACTGCCCTGTAAGTATCCCCTCCGTGTTTCCTCCTGTGTGAGAGCATCCCACAATTGATCCCATGTGGGCATGTTCTCCGCACCAATGATAGTCTGCTCAAACATGGTCCACTGCTGAGTCACACCATTGAAGGTTGAACGCACCATCTCAGCATTTCCTATCACATGTTCTACAATTGCAAGCTCATCTCTCACCTGTGTGATCTTGTTAAGATAGGAAGCCATGCCTTCCCCTTTGCTCATGTGAACATTCTTCAACTTCACCCTCAACACCATCTTCCTGTTTTCATTAGAACTCTGGTAAAGATTGGTTAATGATGTACACATCCAAAAAGCATGATCTTTTGCTGATATGTGAGGGATTATATGATCCTTCACGGCATCAAGTATAATCCTTCTTGCCTTCACATCTCTCTTCATGAAAGCAGCCTTATCAACCACATCAACAGGTACTACTACAGGATTAACACTAAATTTATGTGAAAGTTCCTTTCCAAGCTACATTCTTCAACATATGACATTTCCAAATTACATGTAACTATACTCTTTGATAATATAGAGAAAACCTAGTCGCACATCAAATTCCCTTAACAACTATTTTTAAGCACACTTGTGGCGGACAAGCCATTGCAAGATATTTGCATGAGTTGCCTTAAGGCAACTTACATGCGTGCATGGGTTGTCCTTCTATAGGGTGCAGTGGTGCACACTGCACACATTTAAAAGTGCAAACTTGTTGCCCTTGTTTAGGGTGTATACATCTTTGTAACCTTACACAAAAATTTCACGAACACATTTCTAGAGATTTCCACAAGCATTCAAACATGATGGGTTTTTCTGGAAAGGTTTAGGTTGATTTGAAGACACAATTAATGACTCTATACAAGTCTTCTACTTTTCACAACATGTTAATCTATTAAATCTAGTGAAACCAAATATTAAGGAGATTTTTCGAACAAAGAAAGAATGTAAAGGAACTCTTCCAAATCATCACACCTTTTATCACACGTGTAGATGTCCTTTCTTGATCTTCAGTTCCAACCTCCAAGCTTGCTCCCAAAGTTTGCTCCAAAGTTTACCTCTAATTTCTAACACTTCCAATTGTATTAATGCTTATTATTGACCTCCCTATCATATCATAAGGGTACCCTTCTTCCCGTAGAATCCTTGAGATTCAAGGTTTGTATAGTGTTGTGTACAATCTAGCAATAGTGAAAGGGCTTACCTACTTGGCTAACAAATTGTGCAACTAGGAATGGGCTATGAGTCCCTACTACTGAACAAAACTTGACCAAGATTTGCACAATTAGGACCAAAGTGTCCACTATTTCACCATGAAAAGTTTCATCATTAAAACAACCATTCAACATTAGGGAGCATAAGCTACCTCTTATGGCCATCCTCCTCTTCTTATAGTACCTGTACAAAATACTACATGCATTCTCATGCAAAATACCCAATTATTAATTCACTAATATGCCTATTTCTCACCCATCCACATGTATCTTCCATGCATAATTCCAATTCCTAACTAACATAAGTCTTAAATGCATATTATTCATCCAACTCCCACCTATCTCTCCTACTTTTATTCATTTATGTTCACTGTTATCTTTTCCAACTCTTTCTGGTGTGTGCACATGATGATTCACTTTTAAATAAATAAAACCTCTAAAAAAATAGGAGGTGAATGATTTCTGTTACTGCACATCTCTAATGTTTAACAGTTAACTTCCATCTTTTTTTTGGTAGTTCCAGAGTGAAGTTATATTAAACTACAAAAAATAGTACAGCCACAAGACTATCAGAGTGTCTGAGAGCCCAAAGTGGCTTCATGCAGATCCAAAACATCAAACTAGTAATAACTGAAGGCTTACCCATTCATGAGATATCAATAAAACTGCCAAAATGGTCTGCCCATGGATGGGAAATAAAAAACCTAATTAATTGGTCTATCCCTGAATAAGTATCAGACGTACATGACCCAAAATAGCAGCTACATAATACATAACGTAACCAAGAACAAAAGTGGCTGGCTGCTCCTATTAACAAAATTCTATTCAATCTAACAACAACATGATTTCTAAAGGAATTCAAAACCATGAAATTACTTGGAGTTGCAGACAGTGTCTGCGTCTTCAGGCTTCTCCTCCAAAATTGCGCAGCGATATTCTCCGGAGCTGGAAGGGTTGTCAGTGGCTTCCTTTACTGGCAGGCCCATGTTTTTCCGGAAGGAGGAATGATCCAGAGGGCTTTTGCGCTCCACGTGCTTTCTTTTATGGCCACTAGTGGAAGCTATCTCTGTTTTATCACAAACCAGCGGGAGTTCCTTGCTCATTTGCTTTCCATGAGGCTCAGGTGGTTTGGAGACCTAAGAAGGGCGCGATGAGGAGGAGGTGTTAGGATCCAGAGCAGGGGAAGGGGAAGGAGGAGGATTATTCTCCTGAGAAGTCTTCTATGAGTGCATAATAACCGGGGCAAGCATGTTCTTGACCAACCGGTAGTGTCAGCGCCGAATGCGGCCCCTTTAACCAACCAACTGCTGCACCACCATCTCCTCCTCCCAATCATCTGTGATATTTCTTAAATGCCCAGGAACAGAGCTATCATACCCACTGTCGGAAGAACCTCTACGACCACGACCGCCAGCATGGCCTCGACCTCTAATTCCACAATGTGGGGTAGCACGAAGCTGTCTAGACATGTTTGCCACTAAAAATTGAAACCCAAAATCTCTGCCTTGTGAGTGCAGGAGCCAAAGAGGAAGAACACTGACCCAGAGTGAGTGAGGATCAGGTGAAGAGAGAAAGAGAGGGCCAAGGAGCCCGAACCATCCAGAAGGAAGGCTTGCACTGAAATGCTGAGAAAGGACACTGCAAAAACTCCAAATTTTGACCACCTAAATCCGGAAGCTAGCCTCTTTGAAATCTGTTCGATCAGCTTCCCAAGAAGCCATAAAATCACATAGAGAAGGCATAATTGCCATGGTACCGCAGAATGCTCTGCATAGAGTTTGAAGGGCCAACTTCATTAATGTCGTAAGCTTTGCCAGCTGAGAGGTTTTATTATGCACGACGAGCGGGCTGATGGTGATCCACATGGTGGATTGCTGTGATCTCCGTTCCGATTTCTGGGCGTGCCAAATGTTCTTGAAAAGCACTTGTTACCGGATGGATGGACTAGCAGGGCTATTCACCGGCAGACATATGAATGGAAAGTCACCACTGTCACCTTAGCCACTCTTCCTTAACTGCTTCGGAAGTCGAAACCTCCTAGGGGAGAGCCCTATTACAAATCTGGTAAGACACTAAAACACTAAAAGATATTTCTTTGAAGAATGTTAGTGACCAGTGCCTTATTGGAGTCAAATTAAGAAGTGAAGAAAATGTACTACGAGCTTGAATATGAATACTGTAATGCGGTAAATACATCCACTTCGATAAACTCATACATACATCATTCAATAATTGTATAGTGATAAGATACTACAAAGTGCAAATATACAATAAGTCGATTTCCAGTCTTAGTTCTTACATGAATTGAACAATATGCCAACTATATTCCCAATGAGTAATGACGAGTTTGAGTGCAAGCAAAAGAGAAATAAAATCTGATACAAACCACTAACACATTACACCTATATAACTGTGGGAAAAAACACATTACACCTATATAACTGTGGGAAAAAACACATTACACCTATATATACATAGGCATATCAGTGTGAATCCAACAACATATCAACTATATCATCGCAAGGTATGGCAGTATGAGCAAAGATAAGTAATAACATATGTGTGGGCACCAATTACAGACTTTATATGAGCATAAAACAATTTATATTAGGTCTGAAAAGAAGTTTAGCAGCAGTAGTGGTTCAGTCATTCACATGTTCATCATAAGCAGCAATCACCCACTTCTTTGGACATAAGTCCATGTATCAATTCCAAGGAGGTTAGTAACACGGCTTTTCAGAGTTAAGGCAGTGAATAAGTTACAAAATATGTGTGCATGTACAGACTGATATAAGAATGTAAAAGGTTATAAAACAATCCCAATTCAAACCACTGAATTGTTAGCTTATTAACAAATTTTGTGTGGTGGTTTGTTGCTTGTGTGCAGGGTTAAAGGACAGGCACGTGAAAGGGAGGCACAACAGGCCCTAATTAGGGAGGGCTGCCACTGTAAGGGCAGCCCCTTACAGTTGGAAAAAAGGCTTGGATTAAGGCCTCAAGATGGATGAACAAAGTCTGCACCAGACCTAGATAGGAGGCCATGAGGCTAAGTCACCTCACACGAGGACACGGGACATGGGGATTCGAGTGTCCGACACAGACACGGTGACCCGTGGAATTAGGACACGTAGGACACATTATATATATATATATTAAAAATATAGACATATAGATCCAATTTTTTACAAATATTCAATAGAAATCAGAATCAAGGCCCATTTAACATTAATAATTATTATTACACATTTACAAAGCTTTCAAACCTTCTTCACCTACACAAAAAACACTTCTTAAAGCTCTCTCCACAATTACAAATGACAAAAAATAAGTCAAAATTTGGTTTTAAAGTGGTCCTGGGCGTCCCTTCTGCAAAAAACGTGTCCTGTTTTCGGGACATGACAGGCACAGGACACGCGTGTCCGAAATTGGGACATGCTGGGAAGACATGTCCAACACGCTCTGTCAGCGTGTCCATGTCAGACACGCGCACACGGGACACGCTGCCCTATATGGATGTGTCCGGTATCACAGCTGTGAGGCAGACAAAGGGATGAAGAGTAGGGCAGCTCTAAGGCTGTTTTGGAGGAGGCCGCGGGTGTATGGACAGCCCTAGGGCTGTTACACAAGCAGAGAGGTGAGGCCGTGCGGGAGAATGGGCTTGAAAAAGGCTTTAAAGGCAGAATTATGACTGTTTTAAGGCCATTTAGGGCAAATTTTGAGATTTTTGCAAATTTTGTATTTAGAGGGTTCCCTATAATTCTGCCTTAGGGTTTTTTGGGCTTTAGAGGCTAGGGCAAATTTGTAGGGAAGGTGGCCGAAATTTTAGGGAGGCCCGAAATTGCAAACAATTTTTTATTTTTATTTTTTATTTTTAGGGTTTTCAACATAAAATTGCAAACCTAAATTTAACCTAAAACTAATCCTAAACTAATCCTAGAACTAGGTTTTTTTAGAAAAGAAAAGGTGTGAAAACCAAGGCAACTAACCCTAGCAAAAAGCCCTACCACAACCTAGGGCATCTAGGGAGGATGGCTAACCTAGAGAGGAAGAGTTCCTATGTCAAGCAACTAGCCTAGAAGAACTAAGGAGAAACCCTAGGGAACCCTCACAAGGAGATGTGCCTCAGTTTACTAAGGTGAAAAGAGCAAAAGGTAATGGCCTATCCTAGGAAAAAGTGTAGCACTAGTGCTACCACTAAGACATGAACATGCAGATCCACCAACATTCAAACAAAAAGATGAGAAGCCTGACCTTTTTTTCTTGTGTTCATCCAACAAATCAAAACATCACCATGCAAAGAACTTCGCCGAAGAATTACCAGAAAAAGCTTGCATTAGCACAGAAAAACTTCCTCAAGAGGAACGCATCCATCCAAAGAGCCCTAGCAAGGGTAAAACAAACACATAATGTATTATCCCATAAGTTTCGTCTCTAAAATGAAAGTGAGGAGATCTATTTGTATCATCTCACACTCACTTTTTACAAAATATCTAGGCCTACATGCCTTAAAATATGCCAATTTGAAACTATAACATGTCAATTGAAAATTAAAAGAAAATAATAATAAAATATGTCCTAACGTAGGCTCAAGGTAGGCTACCTAGGGTATTAGTACCCCCAGGTGCCAAAATATGCTCAAGTAAGCGAATCACTTTGAACGAAAGGTTGGAGTGAGCTGGAGGAAGGGCGTTATACCCCATCTAACCCCTAGATTGCTGTAAAGTCCTTAATGCCCTCCTCAAAGCATGGAAATGGTTTGGCATGGAGGATGTCTTCCTCGGTGGAGTTAAGGCCAAGTAGAGTAGGCGCTAGCAATCTAAGAGGCCAGGAGGGTGTCATAAGTGGCTGTGAGTGGAGACAAATGTCTCACCGCTGAAGCAAAGACCACCTGAGCATGTAAACAAGAGATGGGGCCATGTGACCCAATGGTGAACCCTCAAGGGCCTCAAACACCAACCCTGAGGTTAAAAACACCAACAAAGGGAAGTCAGCAGAGCCATTAAGCCATACTACCCCTAAAGGAAGACCAAAGGGCCCAACCATGACCACCATTGCTCAATAACACCCCTCCTGGTTGAAAAAATTGTCCCTCTCCTTGGGGTACACTTGAAGGTGTGCTGGGTATAGGTGCAGCGTAACAACACCCGCATCCGGGGATTTAACTTCTATTTTAAGTTGCATAATGAAATCAAATCTTCTAATACCAAACTTCCATTTTAAATTTCACAATGAAATCAAATCAATTTTACCTATCGATGTTTCTTCTAAATAAATGAATGCAACTATCTCTATATGAATAATACTTTCATGGTGCACTTATTCACTATACCATTTTAAATGCTCTACACATAACGTATACTTGTCTTAGAGTAGTGAATTTCAATTAACATTAGTACCAACACCAATATAACTAGTACCAAACGTGATGCTTTGATCACTCTATACCTTCAAGGTACACATGCATTTTCGTGGTGGGGGTGACTAGTATAACACAATTGAGATCTACGCTAACTCCTATTGGTTTACTTATGCATAAGAGACTCATGGTCATTGAGGAGTAAGGACTACTTGTCCTTATTTTATGTCCCTAAGTTAGACCTCATGAGTGACCACTTGCGGTTTTACCTCACAACAACGTGTAACCTCCTGGGTGAAGACAATCTACAACCTATTGCATGAAGAGAATTACTAGTAGGCATGAATAAAGACACTGCTCCTCTCCTGATCATATTCATGCCACACTCCCTCCATACCACCCTCACCCATATGTAAGCTTAATTTGCATTATTCATCTCTGTCTTTGAGAACCTTTGAAGAAACATATCAAATAATATTGTTCAAAGCAATTATAAATCATAGTATCATGTTTATGACATTATATTCAAATTGAGATAGTCTCTTGACCCCATCATGGGTCTCCATAATTTGACTTGCTCTAGAGTCCATAATACATGTTGTGGTTCTTCCTTGTCACACTTGATAAATCATTAGTAGCTTTGTGAAAATACATCATTTCAACAGTGCAAGTCATATATCATCATCATCATATCAGAACATAGGTTTATTTACCCAATCATAGTGTTCAATAGTATCAAGTAATTCTCAACATGGTTATGATAAATACCTAATCATCACATCAAGCATTAATAAAAGATCTTACAAGGCAAAAGAGTTTTAAACATCAATTTGGTCAAAGTACTTTAATTAACACGGTTGTGTCATTAACACATTTGGAATGCCCTAAAATGGTAATATTAAAACAATATCAAGTACTAACAAGTCTAGTGAAAAGAGGGGCCTTACAACTAGCTAAATGTTCTTTCAATTTATAAATCCCCCCCCAATATCCTTATGATATTTGCAATATTTTACGATATTTGCAATATTTTCCCATCAACTGTGTCACAATGGTTCCATCTTAGGGTCTTTCAAATTCTTGGAAGCGATGGTAATGTTTGAAACATAAAACAAATATGCAAATGCAAACCTAAGTTTACTTATTTGCTAAAATAAAAATATCCAATTTTATGAGAAAAACAAACTAGGGTTTGAAATATTCTTGACATACCTTCAAATACACACAACAAATAGGCCTCAAATCTTCTCTAAGCTTGTTGATGATAAGTAGAACATTGATGTAAATGCCAAATCAATCCAAAGCTCCAAGCTTACTTTAAGTCAAGTCTTTCTATATATGACTTTTTGTTTCCCTCTCAAATAATTTAGTACTAGTTCCACAGACTGGTTCACAATGGTATTGGTTTGAACTGTTTGAGTGCATAATTGTTTGGTTTTGCAATAAACCAACCTCTCACTCTGGTTCCACCAATGGTTTGAGAGTTAGAAGTTTTGGACTCGTCGGTCTTGATAACATTGCTGCTAAAATTTCTACCGAGGAATTTATTTTTTCTCTTCACTTATAAGATATACTTGATGGGACTCTGATTCATCAGTTTTTTCTCTTCACATATAAGATATATTTGATGGGAATCTAATTCAGTTTTTTCTCTTCACATATAAGATATATTTGATGGGAATCTAATTCATCGGCAAGCTTCTTGAAATGGGGTCAACCTTTATCTTTTGATGTTTGAAGCTCTATGCTATAGTTTTTCATATGAGGCTGTCTAATGAGCTTGAGCAGAGACATTTTATAGCTAAGGGGCAGGCATGATTTTGACCTGCTCATCAAACTATTGATCACATCTTTACCCTCCGGGCCATCATTGAGGAGGCACAACATCGCTCTTCGAAAGTCTACTGTTTCTATGTAGATTTTTGGAAATCTTTTGACTTTGTCATGTGTGAAGCCCCATTCCAAAGCTCAGAGACAATGGTATTTCCACATCCCTATTGACAACCATAATGCGCTTATACGAGTCATCCTTGTTCGTCTTCGCACAGTTCATAGGATGTTTGATTTCATCAAGATTACTATTTGGGTTAAACAGGGTTGCATGTTGTCCCCTACTTTGTTTGGAATCTATATTGATAAGTTGGAAACCGTATTTCACGAGCATATCTAGGACAGAGATGGGTACTTCCTCCACTAGGTCCAGATATCGATCCTATTCTTTGCTAATGATATTGTTCTCCTCTCCTTATCTCCAAAGGGACTACAGAGACAACTGGATGCCTTAGCTCTCTTTTGCGACCTGTGGCATTCGACGATCAACCTTGGTAAAACCAAGATTATGAACTTCAATGGGTTGAAGAAGATCTTAGACCTTCATTTCTTCTTTGAAGGTGAGGAGATCGAGATCACCAACACCTACACATATTTGGGGGTACGATTCTTAGGATCCTGCTGCAGTTTGTGACTGACCATCCAATCTCATATCAATAAGGGTTACGGATCTGTAGCCCTTATCGAGAGACAATGCTTTCGACACCATTTTTAGGAAATCTCATCTAAGATGTCTCTCGTGGACTCTATTGTTCAACCCACTGTTCTCTATGGCTTTTAGAGGTTTGGGGACCTTCTTTACCTAAGTCAGATTGGGCCTTAGTTGAGAGTCTAGATTCTTCTCCTTCGGTGCATCATTTGATGCAAGCAAATAGTTCCTTAGCACATCATCCTATTTGAGTTTTGGGTCTGACCCTTTAGACTTGAGACAATGTTTAGATTGGTATCTTTCCTACATCGTGTCTAGAGCTTTGCTGACTTGGTGAAGGGGTAGGAGCAATACCCATACTTGGCCTATTGTTTTGCAGAGACTATTGCGATGTCTAGTCCTCTAGGTAGGGTTAGAGGTTGGTTCACAGGGGTTTCAAATCTTTTAGTCTATGGGCATTAAGATGGACAGTCTTCCTCTGTTCAGATATTCCTTGGATGCACTTGTGTTAACTTTTATTTCCTAGTGATTTTCCTTCTTGTTAAATTTGCAGCGTAAGCAAATAAATTATATTGCTGGAATATTTTAACATAATTTAAATAACATAAGCAAAATAAAGGAAACAAATCTACTCAATAAAATCACATGCACAATTTTCTTTCCCTTTAAATCAACATTTCATTCAATAATTTCCAAGCTTACAAGGGCGCCCTTACTGGAAAAATGGCTCAAGAAAATACACTACAACAAATTTGGCAAAATGCCCTTAAAAACAAATCCCTTTGACTGCAATCTGCCTCAGAAAACACCCTTGCAAAATTTTGGTGTCTTTGATCCCTTGTACAACCATTGTACAACTTTGTACGACTTGGCAACATAGCTGCCCCTGTAGCTGATCAGAGTCTTTGCCTGACTAGTACAACTGCTTGCAACTGCTTCCTAGATTGTCGTCTCTCTCGCTCTGCCAAATTTGTAAAGTAGAAAGTCCATCTCTCCAACTCAATGATTGAGTTTCTCTTGTGTCGTGTGTTGTATCTTCTTCTCTCAGTTTGGTTGCCTTTTATTCTATTGAGATGAACCAAAACCCTAACTTCAATGGCTGAGATTAGATCTCACTCACTTGAGAATCGAGATTAATGACTAAGATTCATTTAATTAACTTAAATCGCTAATGCCAAAAAAATAGGCATTTCTCCAAACTAACCTCAATTATTCTAAAAAGACATTCCCTTTAATAAAATGAGTTTCCAATGTTAACGGTGCTTTCCATAAGTAAGACACATACTCATCGAAATACTTGTATGAGCTACAAAATATCAACAATCTGGTCACCTTCTACCTACCAGGCAGGAGTTAAATAGGATAATCAGCTAAGAAACCGGATTCGTCCTCTAGCCCCCTCGTGTCCCGTGGGGATTGAATCGGACACGATTCGTGTCCGACACGAGACTGATTCGACTTTCGGTCGAATCCTAAATCCGGACACGAACTTCCAACGAATCGGATACGAACTTCCATCGTGTCTCGAAAACCGGACACGTACCCAGAAAATAGGACACGTAACTGGCGGAAAAAGACAGCTGTGTTCACTTAAATTCAATTTTTTGTCTTTCTATTTGTCATTTGGAAGGAAGCAATTGATTGAGAGTGAGTTTTATGTGCAGGTGAAGGAGTTTTGAAGGAGATTTGAAGGCTATCCATTGTTTCCAAACGGTTCCAAGTGCATTCCGGCGGATTTGTGGAGAGGATTGCAAGCTCAACCATCATACAAGAAAAGGAATGTCTCAATCATCTAGGGGAGGAGGTAGGGGTCAAAGAAAAGGGAGAAATGCACCATCTAGGGCCTCCCCTCCTATTCCACCAAGCACAACCGGTTCTCCTCCGTCAAGTGCTCCATCGACTGCGAGTGGAGCTCATACTCCATATAACCCTGTTTTAGTAAGACAACAAGCCCAAGAAAAAAAATACCCTTTATGGAAGTATGTGGCAAGGAAAGATGGGCCCGGGGCAAAGCTTGGTGGGGGAGGCAATGTGTCTTGGAGATGCAATTTTTGCAACCATGAGTTCATGAGCACATATTTTCGGGTTAAGGGCCATTTGTTGGCCCTTTTTTCTTGTGGGATTTCTTCATGCAAAGCGGTGACTGCTAACCAAAGGAGGGATATGGAGAGAGAGGATAATGTTGGCTTAGGGAAGGTGGCAGCAGCAAGCAAGAAAAAAGAGGATGATCCTCTTCCATTTTTGAGGAAGTCCTCTAGCACCAAGACTCCATTTCCACCTAGCATTCATGGGCATGGAGATACTTATCAAACAAGAAAGAGGCAATCTACAGGTGGTCCAATGGATAGGATTTTCCAACAAGAGGCGCGAGAAGAGGTAGACCTTACCATTGCATTTTTCTTCTACCTCAACTTCATCTCATTCAATGTTGCACGGTCACCATTGTATTTTGAGATGGTTCGAACTATCTTGGAACGAGCTCCAAGTGGTTATGTGCCTCCTGGTTTAGAGAAGCTTAGAACCACATTGTTGGTTAAAGCAAAGGAGGAGGTAGATAAAATCCTTGAGCCAATTAGAGCAACATGGCCCTCATCTGGAGTGAGTATTGTTTCTGATAGATGGACGGATCCTGCACGCCATCCACTCATCCATTTCATGGTATCTTCCCAAAATGGACCGTTGTTCTTGAAAGCGGTGGATGCTCTTGGGAAATACAAGGATGCACAATTTATGGGTGATTTATTCATCAAAACCATTGAAGAAGTAGGTGTTGATTCGTGTGTACAAATCATCACGGACAATGCACCTGTTTGCAAGGCTACTGGCATGATTGTGGAAGCTAAATATCCACAGGTATGTTCATTTTGGACACCTTTCATTTCTAATTTGCTCATTGTTTGAATTTGGTCATTGCAATTTTAGTGTTGTAGAGTCATTGCAATGTTAGTGAATTTGGTCAAAATCGCTCTTGGGTCCATGGTGATTTCAGAGTTTTGGTCTTTTTGGAGAAGGAAGGATCAAGCTGCTTCACAAAAGGTGAAGGACAGGGTGTTAGATGATGGTTGGTGGGACACGGTAGATCTTAGCATTAAGATCATGGAGCCCATCATTTTTTTGTTGTGGTTTGCAGACACGGACCAGCCCATCCTAGCAGAGGTTTATGAGGGGTGGGATTTCATGATTGAGTCCATGAGGTCCATTGTCATGGAGAATGAGTGTCTCGAGTATGGGACATCGACAGAGAACTTATGGACCATTATTCAGGATATTCTTATCTCCAGGTGGGATAAGAATTGCACACCTTTGCATTGCTTGGCCCACTCCTTGAACCCCAAGTTCTACACTCAGGAGTGGCTCACTGGTGGATCGAGGGCCTCACACAGAGTCCCTCCTCACATGGATGCAGAGATTGCACATGGGAGGAAGATAACACTTAGACGACTATTTCAGGATAGCGACATGCTTGAGGAGGCGGAGGAGGGCTTTGTAGATTTTTCCACTGGCACTGGGAGATTTGGAGGCTATGATGTGCTTAGAGATAGGGGGGGTAAGAAACCCTATGCTTGGTGGGCAACTCATGGGGCAACATCCCCTAATCTACAGAAGTTAGCCTTGAGGATCATCTCTCAAGTTACATCATCCTCTTGTTGTGAGAGGAATTGGAGCACATATGGGAACTTGTACAGTGTGAAGAAGAGCAGGCTTGAGCAGTCCAGGGTAGAGTCAATGGTGTATGTGCACTCCAACCTTTGTCTTATTTACAGGAAGAGGAAGGAGTGGGTGAAGGGAAAGACAAAGATGTGGGATGTCTTTCCTGATGATATGGGTTTGGACAGCAGTATTGAGTTGGCATTAGCCAACATGGATCTTAATGATCCAGTGCTAGAGCCGGTCACTTTTGATGATAGTGATCGTATGGAGGGGTCATGCTCCACAGCAGGAGATGCAGGTCATCAGATGGGTAGAGATGAAGAGGAGGAGGAGGAGGATGAGGATCAGGGCAGGGGCAGTGATGAGTATGTTGATGTTGATTCAGGCATGGAGGAGGACTACTGACATATGAGATTCTCCCATCTTGATCCACCCCTTTTTGTATTTACTATTAGACTTTAGTCTATTTTGGCATTTGCCAATGCCCAGTGGCATTCCGAGATATATGTACATACTACATTGTATACATTTTGATTTTGATGACTTAATGAGAAATATGGTTCCGACATGCATCTATGTGTCTCATTGTGATTTGTGAATGACAAATGTGTTGTGAATCGTGACTTGTGAATGACAAATGTGTAATACTAATTACTAATTAGTAATTACTAATCAATGATCATTAATGTGTTTTTATTCTAATTTCTATTGAATATTTGTAAATGTTCTAGTTTCTAAATATTTTTGGATCTATATGTCTATATTTTTAAATTTTAATATATATTTAAAAAAAATAGATATGTATATAAAACGTATCCTACATGTCCTGATTCCGGGGGTCACCGTGTCCGTGTCGGACTCTCGTATTTTCGTGTCCTTCGTGTCCCGTGTCGCCGTGTCAGGTGACTTAGATAATCAGGGATGGCATTTTTAGGCAGTTCATTCAGATCACCTGGGTCATCCCTCAGGGTGGGTTGTGTTCAAAGATGGTCTTCTACGTCGAGCACTTCTTGGAGTTGAGGAACGAGCTCATTGTTCTACCCCATTATACACTCCGCCATCGGATGCATGCCCTTTGCATTACCCCAGGCCAATTCAGAGTGGGTTCTCATAGACTTCAAGTAGAGACAAGTCACCATATCAATCGATTAAACAAGATTTGCTAGCTACGCTTATAAAATTTTCCTTTAAAATTCAAACTAGGGCTAAACAGTATATTTATTTGTTACTGAAAACCACACATGAATTTTTTTTACTAGTATTGCAGCGGAAAGTAAATACTGAGAAACATCCACAACATCACATAAATATAGACATAGTGTTTTGGGTATGGAAACCCCTGGATAAAACCCAAGATGGGAAAATTGGTGCAGTAGTCAGATATGAAATTTATATTAAGAAGATATGGAACAATTACAACCAGCAGATAAATTCACCCAACCTGGCGAAATGGAAACTCTGCTAAATCACTGAGCAAACCCAACAAGGTACGATCACCCAACGCAGCTGTATGACCCCTACGTCAACAGTACGACCGTCTTACGTCAACTGTACGAAATCCGTACAGCAGCTGTACGGCAGGTGTATGCCCCTACTCTGCTGTGTAAGGTCCTTCGTCTACGTGATCTGTATGGTTCGTTGCTCAGCCTGATAACTTGGCAAATCCTCTGGTGAGTGTCCCTCTGTCTTCTCAGCAAACTTCTCCTTCTCCCTTAGAGGGACGTTCCATTGCTTATTTAGTGGGGCCCATATCCTCATTGGTTTCTTCCAATACTCCGACCAAAGATGCTTAGCCTTTTATATGTTAGAGGCCCTTGGGCTGCAAGCCCATATTTTCGGCCTCCTACTAGGGCAAAGACTAGCAGATCAGCTCTTACTATACGCTGCTACCTTCAAGAAGGGGCACCAAGCGACATTTATATTAGTACAGATCCAGACTCTAGATTTGTGCGGACCCGTGGGTCCTTCCCCCATCCCATGAGATTTCAGCAGCATGATCAGATCAAATCCTTCCTAGGGAGACGGATGAGATCCCCTAGAATTCATTGGCTCACCACCTCGTCTAGACAATAATGCTGTGGACTTCCTAGGCTTCCCACCAGCTTTTCTTATGGGCATCATACTATACTTAGTTTTCTTTGTTTGGCTTCAAATGTTAGGAGAGATGGGTCAGTTCCATGACAACCCTACCTCATTACCTTTGGTTCTTCTTGCTCTTGGATCTTATCCCTTGTACATATTCGTCCCATTGTGGGTTTCTGTACTTGGAGCCAAGGGTTATCCATTCCTCAGTCTTGCTCTCATTCTCTACTTTATCTTACATTGTCTCGCTTATCACATCTTGCCTTTTTATAGGAGATCATTTGGTACTCCTGCTTTGTAATGAATCATTATATTTAGTAGTCTGTTTGACCTACATTTGTGGTCATTAGTCAGACATAAATAAAATTATGTTGTCTTATCTCTTTTTATTTTAGTCCTTGAACAGGCTGGTTCATAGCCTTAAGTGGTCTTGTGACAAAATCGGTTGTAGTTGGATACACCCATTGGTTATAATCAGTTTTTACCAAAAGTGATTTAGAACCCATTGATCTTGATAACATTGAATCGATTTTTCCCCAAAACCGACTTAAACTGGTCAATTCAGTATAAACCTATTGAGTTTCATAACATTGGTTGGGGTAGATCTAGGTTGCATGACGACTGATCCAATCTTCATGAGGTCAGGATCAACTTGCATGAATGCTTAAGACAAATGAATTGAATTCGGCAAAGATCAGATCTATTTTGTGCACGGGCACACACAATAGTTTCACTGGCTTTGAAGCAAACTATTCCTTAGAAATTTTTGTTGCTTAGAATTATGCAACACAAGAGTTTTGCTGTTTTAGGTAGCAAGTTATTTTGGGACAAACACATCCTGCATAAAATCAATTACAACAGAAGAATAGAGCTATATGAGCGTTGATACTTTGCCAAATGAAGGTTTGGTTTTCTAAAATTTTGTAAGAATTGGACCTGTACCCAGCATGGATGAATTTGTCTGTGAATTTGTACATTCATTTGGCATGCATGCTAATAGAATAACTCGACAACTCCTTGTTTCAACATTTTTCCTTCTGTGCATATGCTTCTTTTGCTGCTTCTCTTGTAGCAAACAATGTATTGAAATGCTATTTTGCATATTTAGCTATGATGCCTGTGTTTGATTTTGGAATACTCAAATTCTCTACATTACCAGATATTGGACCTCGAGAGTTCTTCTATGTTTTTTCCCCCCTACACAAGCTTTTATAAGCTATATAAGCTTTTTTCTTATCTTCTTGTTGACGTTAAGTTCTTTCATATATCAAGATGAATTTACCCTTCTCCTTTGGAATTAGAAGGATTTCCTCTTACATTTTTAATACTGGTTTCTTGCTATGAAAATAATCTCTCTGCATTTTCATTCTGAGCATATGGTTTCTTGCTTTTTTACAATGTGGTATAGTTGAGCAATTGCGCTTGAATCACTCTGATAACATTTCTGCACTTTCCCTTCTATTTTGATACATTTTTGGCCTTTTTCTTTGGCTTCTACTCTCCATCACTTGTATTTAGTGATATCTTTTATAGTTTTTTCTTCTTGAATCTTTGTTATTCATCCTTAGAGACGTTGTAAGATTCTTCTAGTATCATATTTATGGGCATTCCACCATTAATTTTCATCATTAAATGTTCTATTACTTTAGTTTTTGAGTTAGATGGACATTGTTTCTCCCCAGAGTTTAGGCAAAACACCCTACCAGATGTGCCAAGGAGGGGGTTCTTTTGGTCATTGTAAAAGGCCAAGATGGGGCTTCTTTATGTAACAGTGTTGGTCTAGCGGGGCTCAAGACCCTTGGTCATGGTCATGGCAGGTCCTTTTGGTTCTCATTTCAATGTGTGCTGGTCTTGTGGCATTGCTGACTACCCCTTGATGGGTGGTAATTCCTCATCTTGTTGGGCATTTATGCCTTGGGTGGGTATCTGGTGCACCTTGGGATGAATCCATTTGGACACATGGCTTAGTAGACCCTAGCCACACTTATGGTTTTATGCTTTGTAGAGGTGATTGTGCTTGTAAGGGTTGTCACACTTGTTCTTGCACAACTCATTCATATCCCTTTGGACCTTATTTTGTTAGATCTTGAACTTCTTGTCTTGCACTATCGTAGGTATCCAAGGTAGGAGCAATGCAGTGTTGTATGCATGATAGCTTAGTCTTGTTGGTGATACATTCTTCTTGAAATATCTTTCTTGTTTGGGCCTTGACATCTTGTTTGCCCTAATTAGGTCCAGTGTTAACATATCCTAAGGTTTCTTAGCCTTGCCCGTTATCATCAAATATTGAATTGGCGATTCTTGGGAGAAACGCTAAGTTGGATTTCTTTTTGCCTAGAGGAATAAGCCCTAGGTCCATTTCCCTCATCTTCACCATTTCAAATTTACAAAATTGCTTACAAAATTTACAAATTTACAAAATTCTATAAAATCAAATATATTGAAAAATCTTAAAAATCAAATATTTTGTCAAAATCTCAAAAAACGTATTTATTTGTTATTGTACATTGATTTGTATTTATTTGATTTGCTCAAAATTCAAAGTAGTAACCGCTGTTATTTATTTCTGAAGTTGATTATCTTACTAAAAACCCATAAAAAGTGAAATAATCCACAAAAGTTTGTTTTTGCAGCTTGTTTAGGGCCCAAACTAGGGCAACGTTAGCCCTAGGAGAGTGACATCAGCTCCTAGTGGCTGCTACAGCCCTAGCCCAGTTTTGGTTGACTGTTTTGCAGGGTGACATTTGACAAAGGACAAACTCTAGGAGGGTTGGAAAAGGTTCAATTATCATCCGCAAGCATTGTTTGGTGCCTGAGGGGAGTTTTGAAGTGACAAATCATAGATATTCATCATTTTGCAGGCTGGTAGAGATTTGAAATGGTTCGACAACCATAAATTATAGCAAGTATTACCAACCTTGAGTACAACAAAAGGCACGAGTCTCGTCATTTGTTGGTGAGAGGCAAGAGGCTTCTATTGATGACTTTTATAGGGTTTAATTCAAGTTTCAATACAAGTTATTGGTGTTGGTTTATACTACAGTTCAGTGACATATCATAGTGAGAACATAGCACCAAGTTGTTGAAGAAGTATCAAGGAATGTTTTTCACCTTGTGATGCCTTGGGGTGGACAAGAACATTTAAAAGTGGTCCCTAGTACTTTATAAAGCGGGATGTTTTTTATTTTAATAATTATGAAGTGGTTTGAGTTATAAAAATTAAATTAGACTTTATGAGATTATGAAAAGTGGGTGAAGTATTTTAATTACTCATTAATATTTAATTGATGTGCATTTAATTCATTTAATGAGAAAAGTGTTGAGTAATTAATGTTGGCGTAGATCTCATCTAGCCAACTTTTAATCATAGCCCTTAATTTGATGGAGGTGGTTACCTCAAATATAACTAGGGAAAAGACATTCATTCTCATCATTGTGACCAAGAGATTTGGAGAGCAAGAGAGAAGAGAAGAGAAGGGTTTGAAGAGAAATCGACTCCTTCAGAGAGAGAGGAAATCTTGTTCAATTTCCAAGATTGTGAAGGTGGCATTCTTCCCAAGACAAACTGTGCATTTATTGCAGACTGTACAACCATTAATGCTGGGCACTTAATTTGAGAAAAAATGCCGAAGTACAAGAGCATTTATTGCAGGCTGTACTAGCATTTAGTGCAGGCCATACAACACGAATTTTGAGGTAAATCAGGCTCAGTTTTTGAGGAAGTTTTGGGCACAAAATTCGATAAAGGGTACATCATTTAATGCTGTCCATACAGCAGGCCAGACAGGCAGAAAACAGGCATGTATTCTCAGACAACGAGCATGCATGAAATTCGAGGTCTGTACAGCCACACGTGTGAGGCTGCACAACACAAATTTCGAGGAATCTGTATAGCAGATTGTCAGAGATCGAGGAGCAAAGGGAGATAAGTACTGCTGTTCTGTTTTGTAATTTTTGCCTAAAGAAATAAAAATTCTCTCTAAACTGGTTTTCCCTTCAGGGTTTTTTCCTGAACTATTTTGGTCAAAAAACATTGACTAAATTTCATGTGTGTGGCTTATAATTTTCTGAGTTTATATGTTTGGCTGTCATAAAAATTTCTGAATTAGAATAAGTAAAAAAAAACTTCCATGTTTCAAGAAATTTAAATTTTTATGCAAGCAAAGTGATTTTTCTATGACGGGGTTTGGGCATTAAACCATAGTGCAAAAAATCGGCATTGGCATAAAATCGGCGAGGGTCCAGAAAACTTCTTCTCAGCAACATTGGCAAAAATTGGCGACAAGCATTAAAAATGCAAAATTTGTACTTTAATAGGGTCAAAATTTGCTTACCGTTTTTTTACCCTATTTTCCGATTTTTTCAGATTTTTCCCGATATTTCCCGATTTTTTCTCGGTTTTTCCCGAGTTTTTCAGATGTTAGATTTTTTCGGGCCAGAAAATTGGTAGCTAGAAAAAATTGCGATTTTTCGGTGATTTTTTCCACTATGCATTAAACTTCATGATATAACCAAACTTGAAAACCGAGGTGGGGAATACAAAATTTTCATGGTATCAGAGTTGAGTAAAGGGTTGAATCAAAACTCAGAGTGAAATTTAAACTTCATGATATAACCAAACTTGAAACCGGGTTGGGGAATACAAAATTTTCATGGTATCAGAGTTGAGTAAAGGGTTGAATCAAAACTCAGAGTGAAATTTAAGACTTGGTGTATAAGGTAAACTTAGTGAAGCATGAGTCGGCTAAGACTCGCGGGTACTCGCGAGTCTACCCGAGTCAAACCTCAAAACGAGTAACTATTTCATACTCAGCGGAAGACTCAACAACTCGGCACAGACTCGTCTATTCGCCAAGGCTCGCATGTACTCGATGGGGAGTCAGTCGAACTTGCTTGAAATCGCCTAGATGCACATAAGAAACCTCGCAGAATTGACAGTGGACTTCAAACGTTTTTTATGGTTCGCTTCAGTTTTGGCAGACTTATTTCCCACAAGTGATCTTCAACCATCAATTTGTATTGGGAGGGATGATTCTCAACCATCGCAGCGTTTCCAAACTTTCTAATTGGAGATGGAAACAAATTTCATTAAATTGTCAATTTGGATGATTGGGGTGATTGTCATTCATGACATTTCCAAACTTTATGACCCCCAATGGAAACAAACTGTGAGAATTTAGAAATTCTCAACCATTGATATGGATGATCAATGTGATTCTCTGCCATCAATGGAGTTCTGTGGACTGTAGGCCTCTCATGAATTTATAACTTCCTACCTAGTAAGAGAAATCTTTTTCAAAATTCAGAGTTTTGAGAATGTTTTTATAATACAAGTTTTTATATAAACAATTAATTTTATGTTGATTTTGATAAAATTACATAAGTTTTAATATACCATAGCCTATATGGTGCTCCCACAAATAAAGTGGTATCTATTATTAATATAAAAATTATGGTATCTACTATTAATATAAAAATTAATTGGTGTGGTGTGAATATGTTTATTGTTTGACTTTTTTTTCTCTTTTTTGTGCTAGAAATTTACCAAATTTTAATTTTTTTTCTATTTTTCGGGTCTGTCTCAAGTCCTTCTTGAGTCTTTTTCGAGTTGGCGAGTCACATGTTAGCCGAGTCTTTGTTGAGTCCGAGTCGTGCAACATTGGGTAAAACACAGTTTTTGTGAAGAAAACAAATTCTTGGACAGATTGGGAGTTATGGCTACCGGACTTAGGATAGAAGACATGTTGGATGGGGTAGTTAATTTTAGCCTGTGGAAGGCTAGAATAGTGTTGATACTGCAGGAGAACAAACTATGGGATATAGTGAACAATATCACTGCTAATTCAGTCACTATTCCTACAGGTGCTCAAGATAAGGCTAGGTTAGACAAGAAGGATATAAAAGCAAAAATAATATAGTTGTTGCCATAAAAGATCATGTGATCCCACATGTCACAGGTAAAGACTATGCTCATTAGATGTGGACAACTTTAACAAACTTATACTAGAGTTTGAATGAAAATCGAAAAATGGTGTTAAGGGGAGAAGTAGAAGGGTATTTAGATGAACAAGGGGGAGAGCATGGATGCCTAGCTTAACAGGATTACATAGGTCCGAGATGAGCTTGGAGTAGTAGGGGAGGTTGTATAGGGTGCTGAGTGTTGCCACCTTTCACACACCTGGGTTACGTGGCAGAAATCTTCAAGCCACTTGGTGTGTCCTTGGGGGCAAGTCTCGAGTCAAGGCTGTCATCGTGTTCTTGACTCCTCCGTTTAGGCTAACTCCTAACGAAGCCAAGGGGGGTAGATCCTATTAAATTACTAAGGCTAATTACTAAGTGTGATGGTGTTATATTAATTAAGTTGTTTAGGAGTTTTGAAATTAACTAGTGTAAACAAAAGATAACAAGATGCAAGATTTAAAGCTTATAAGCACAGTAATGACACTCAATATATATATAATCGAAGGAATGGATCAAAGTAAATCACCAGTGCCTTAAATGGAGTCAACAAAGAAAATAATGTGCTTGCATGCGCTTGAAAGAATGTTTTGCAAATGTCTCTTGGTAGATTTTAAATTAATGTGGAATGTGAATGAATTAATTTAGGCGAAAAGGGGACTCCAGATATACCCAAGGGGTACTTGGAGTAGGTCCAAAAGTGAACTTTCACGGCTACCTGCAAGGTGTTTGTGGGCTGGAATGGAGTCTTGGAGACTATTGTTCATAACGCACCCGTCAGGGTGTGACAGAGATCGACGCTTCGAGGTCACTTTCCAGTTGTTCCCACTTCTTTGGGTATTTTGCCACCGTTTACAGTTCGTTCGAGGCGCTGGATTTTCGCCTGATGGTTTGTCAATTTGGGAGGTGAAGACTAATTAATCTAGTCACTCAAGTGCTTTTGATGCAACTTGACTGATCGGACGAACCGCAGCCAAGTATAGAGCATACACACTGGAGTCTTTGTTATTTTTAGTAAATTTTAGAAGAGGTGTTCTTATTAAAAAGAAAACCCTCCAGGAACCTCTTTCAGTGCAAGTGGACCTCAATCAGGGAATCAAGGAGGGGTTGATTTTATTATGATTATTAAAACAATTAATGAAAATGGAATCAGAGATACACAACACCGGTTTTCTAATTAGTCCTACCTCGCATCTCTTTCCCCTTGCGGGTCAATCGGGAAGTCGTGGGGTAAGTAGTATGATTACTTTTGAATTGAAAATATGGAATAAATGCAAAATATTATCAAAGTATACAATCCTTCATGTCAATACTAAACTAGAACAGAAAAAATGGAAAAATGCAAAAAAGTGAAACGAACGCGGACCCCCCAGGGGGGATGGTGAATAGGCTCGAAAGAGCCTATTTGAAAAGATCATTCTTTTTATTAGCAACAATTACAATATCAACAAACTGAAATTAATCCACCTGGTCCTTATATGGAATTAGACCAACGGTTTACAAATTGCAGAAATTTGAAATTTTGGAAGATGGAGACACCCTGGGGGGGTTTCGAATGGTCCAAAAATGCTTTTCGGACAGCGCCGCCTCCTCTTTTCTGTTACACTTGCTAAAAACCAGCAAGCTAATCACAGTTAAATATGCCCAAAACTACTTTGAAAGTGCTTTTGGATGAACAACTTTTTACCCAAAAATTCTAAGTTAAAACTAGTTTTTAAAGAAGCGGAAAAAGAACCAAGGAAAGCAAACTTTCCTTGGGATCTTGGCTTGCTTTGGGGGCAGCCAATATGAAGCACTTAAATTGCTGAATATAAATTTTTAGACTCTAAGGAAACAACCATGCATTCAACAAGCTTTAGATCTACTTTCACAGCCTTGAAAAATGACACTTTTCCCTAAAACTAGATCTAGAATGCTTATAAATTTTCTTTTAGGAATGAGATCTAGTTTATGAGCTTTAAGGCAGCAAGATCTATGTAAAATAAACTCTGAAATTGATAGATCTAAACTATTTTAAAGCTGCAAACAAGTAACCAGACTGATTTTAGAAAAAAATGAAGGAGGAAGAGGAAAAGAAGAGCATTTGTTGTTGGAAGCCTTGAAGATCAACAGTGGAGCTTTTCGGTGGAATGTCGAGGGACTATGCCTTTGAATGGTTTTGGAGAGAGTGAAGAAGCAAACTAGATCAACATCCTCTCTAAGCTAGGAACCTGCAACCGGATCCAAAGACTTGCCAAAATGCTTGTGAGATACGGTTAATACATACATAGAGATTTCAGAATAACATCCATATAAACTTATAAAACATGTTGAATCTAGATCTCTAAACTTGCATCAAAAAGGAAAGAGATGGCCAATAACCTTATTAACAAACTCCTTTCTTATCAAGATTATAATAAACTTATTGTCAATCTTAGCAATGAATCCACAAACAATCAACAAATTATGAACATAGATATAGGTTACCTCAGTAAAACATGGTAATGCTCATCCACACATGCAATGACATGACACTATCTTGCCTCCAAAGCTTCACTTTATTCCAATAGCAAAATATATTACACAGTATTACAACAACAATAGCTCCTCAATCCAACTCTTACTAACTCGGAAAGGAGGCAGCCATGCTTTATTTATACACAAAATTGAAACCCCAGTAGAGGGGGCGCAAATCCCAAGGAGATAGACCACTGCATCTGAAGGAGAGTCCATCAATGCCTGATCTGAAGCTGAACTGAGCTTCCATTGAGTCTACTGTTAATCGGGGGGCTGATTGAGCTGACACATCGGCCTGCTGAGTGAATCATCAACCATAGAGCTCTCAGAAGAGCCCACACGTGTGGAGGAGAGAGAGAGAGAGGGCGCAATTCCCCGTAAAGGAAGCTGAAGTTCAACTTTGGATCCACCCAGATCACCTCCTTCAGTTAATGATTTGTCAGATCTAGTCAATCTGATGCTGATGAGACTGATTTCAATCAAATCGGTTGAGAATCCATTGATCTAGGATTTTGGATTTGCTCCATTATTCATCAATTTATTAATTAAAATAATCAATAATTGACTTTTTGGGGCTTTCTGACCCGAGTGATGAAAAGTCACGCAGCAAAACTAGGAAATAGTGGGTCTATAGGTTTACTGGGTGCTCTTAGCTTGAAAATGAGCACCTACATGACTGAATCTGACTATTGAGCCCACTTTTATTACAAAACCAATTTTTCCAATTAAACTATTAAAAAATAGCCTAAGTTTTGAAAAAATTAAATTTTAATAAAAAACACTGAAAAAATTAAAAACATAGGGGGACTTAGACATGTTCATATGACTCGACCATGATGCCTAGCATGTTTATACATTGATACATAGACTCTAATAACCTCAATAGGCTTAAATGCCAAGTTGACCACCCCAACTTTGGAGGTATTGAGTGAAAAACTTAGAAATTATCAGTAGTTTATTCAACAACCAATAATAACCAAGGGAAAAAACACCCTGGGCTGATCGGATTGACAAATAAAGCCTAAGAGACCGAGTCTTTTACAGACACTATCATGCTAGAACATTTATTACAACTCCCCCAAGGGGGTATGAACATGTGATATAATACAACAAGCACTTCCCAGAAGCATTTCCGAAGGTCTTCTGAAGTCCAAACAAAAAATGTTTTGTCCGGGTCACTAGGCTCACTTGATAAAAAACCACTAAGTACAACTTAGGTGGTAACATTTTGGCTCCAACTGCACGACGTGTGCTCGGTCTGGTCATAGGGCAAGGAGAGGATACGAGAACACCAGAATCTCTGGTTTATACACCCTGTAAAAACATCTCAACTTGACAAGAAAACCTCAGTAGCACAAGCTTTACATAAAAACCAAATGAACCATTAAGCTGATTTATTTAAACAAAATAAATGTAACTAACTAATGAAAAAATGTTTTATTATAACTAAGTACAAAACAAAAATGTGGAAAGTAAATGCTCTTTTTTAAGGAGCTTATTTTCCTACTCTAAGCATTATATAAAAAGGGTTAAGTGTCATAAAAAAATCCAATGTAACCACCTAAGCATTTTATTAACATAATTTTTTTTTTCCTTGTCTTTGGTTACCAGCCAAAGTAAGGATACTTTATTCAGAAAATGCAAACTTGCATGATGATCCGGAAGGGGCGGGATGGGTGGGAAATCATAGGCATGAATAACGTCGTCAAACTTCCTCCCAAACTGGTAAGTGCTTGCGCAGGTTGCTTCTATCCATGACTGGATAGGGTTGATGTACAAATCAGAATGATGAGGTAGATTGACTACACCATCATATTGATCATCAAAGCTTACCGAATGATAATTCACTGTATAAACCCCAAGCGGCTCCAAATCATGAGGAAACTCTATATGTGAAGATGATAGTTGAGACTGATATTCTACTAACTGCATCACATCTGTCTTTTCACAACACTGCTTCTCCATGTCTTCATTATTGATACCTTTGTGTGGCTCTGCATGATATGACTCTGAATGATCATATAAGAGTTTTGAATGCTGCTTTTCCATACTAGGATTTTTCCAGGTCTCTAGATCCATGCTTCCCTCTATGGAAGTATAGTAGATTGGACTTCCACAAATTTCTAAATAGACATTCCCCTTGCTGGATA
The DNA here is from genome assembly GCA_001517045.1 of Pseudotsuga menziesii. Classification (NCBI taxonomy): domain Eukaryota; kingdom Viridiplantae; phylum Streptophyta; class Pinopsida; order Pinales; family Pinaceae; genus Pseudotsuga; species Pseudotsuga menziesii. The sequence goes on along the minus strand of LPNX010503127.1, from coordinate 84,617 downwards.
TAGCATAGATAGGATTCTTAATAAGATATCCACAAAAATCCCAATAGTCATCACCACCATCTATGTCAGATGTGATGGATTCCCCATTGCTGATATCAAGTTCCTATATCAAGTTGTCTTTGTCTTCATTACTGATACTGATATATGGCTCAGACTGATCATATGGATAAACTCCATGCTCCTTTTTCATATCAAAGTTTCCCAAGGCCACATGGTCCATGCTCTCTCCGTTAGATATGCCATAGATAGGAGAATCAACAAAACCATCAAAAGTTTCTGGTTCATTATTTTCCTCTTTATTCATGTCATAGACTGGATTTTCCATGAATGTCCAGGACTCCTCATCAACATCTTTGTCGGAGATAAGGGAGTCTTCGTCACTTGTATCATGCTCCAAGTTATACTTGTCCTCATTTTCATACTCATCTTCTTCAGAGAAAAGGTCACAAGGCAGTAAACCTTCCAGACTGTCATCATTATATGGAGAACACGTAGGAGTACCATCATGTACATTACAGTTTTCATCATAAGTTTCACTATAATATTCTGCAATGGTTTCATCCTTAGGCTTGTACTGTTTAGTTGGTGACAAAGGGTAGGCCTGGCCTACCATGTATACATGCTCAGGCTTGCTTGAAGTTGTTTCCTAACTACTGACCTCAGACGTCCATGTTCCATGACTTGATTTGCAACATAACAAGTGCTTTCTTGGTGGAATTGTTCATAGGGTCTACCCCATGGAATTACTTCTTCTACCATGTTAGCTGATTCTAACTGGTTTGGAATCCTAGGCTCTTGCTGAGGAAATTTCTTTTGATACATCTGATTCAGCTTGGGCTGAAAGTTCCTAGGTCCATTATTCCTTTCCATTGTGATCAATCTATTATGCATGTGATTCAATTGTGCAGAATGATTGGCCATTAGTTGGTTTTGACTAGTAACCAAGTTTTTTATCATGTTCGTCACCTTTTCCATGGGATCTTTAGAAGTTCCCTTTTCTTCTGATTCAACGGCTTTACCCTTGGCCTCTTTGTTGTAGGAATTGTTTCCCCTAGTGTGACCTGGAATGTTGGACTTGCCTGAAGATTGCATATTCTCTTCTATTTTCTCGGCCAATTCCTGGGCAGTTTTCAGATTAGCCGGTTCTTTATCTCTCAACTGGTACCTTAAGTCACCGGTGAAGGATTTCAATGTAGGATATGAGGATAGAGGCATTTTTTGGCTTGATGTCTCTAGGAAGGTCCGCAACCACACGCCTGAATTTAGTGTTAAATTCATCCATGGTTTCATTCTACATCTTCTTTATGCTATAAAGGGTAGCAAGGAGATGTCTTGGTTCCTTCTTTTCTCCCCATTTCTTCCTAAACCCATCTTGGAATTCACTGAGATTTTTATATGAATCATCATCTAGGTCGAGGTACCATTCTTCAGCATCATCTTCTAAGGATAAAGCAAAGAGCTTCATTTTGACATTGTCATGGTCATGGGCAGCATCATTGTAGTAACTGACCAAGTGCTTTTCAAACTTTCGAAGGTGAGATTTGGCAGTGATGGCATTATTGCCCTGAAATATGGGGAGCTTCTTGATACATCTTTTGGAATGGGATGGGGAGCACCTGCTATCTGAGAAAAGTCAAGTGGTTTGAAGAATTCCGTCATTTCTTGAGATTGGTGAACACGACTCTCTACAAATATGTGATGGATATTTGAGAGGGATTGGTCTCCAAAATTTTCAAGGTTTCTACAAGAAGTGTGCCTATTTAATCTTTCCCTAATAAACCTTTCAGGATCAGGGAGAGGATTGAATAATTGATGGCGGTTTCTTTGGGTAGAAATTCTTGGAGGGATGTTTAGACAGTGGAGTCACCAGATGGATTGAGTTTTAATTTTTATGTTTTTTAAAGACAAGATCAATCAAATTTTTATCTTTTTAGTTGTTTTAGAAAAAAACTAAGCTAAGTCGTACTCAAGAATAAAAAGATTTATCCCCGGCAACGGCGCCAAAAAGTGTTGCCGCCTTTTACACACCTGGGTTACGTGGCAGAAATATTCAAGCCACTCGGTGTGTCCTTGAGGGCAAGTCTCGAGTCAAGGATGTCACCTTGTTCTTGACTGCTCCGTTTGGAGAGATGCCATGATGGAAGAGTACAATTTTGTCATGAAAAATGACGTGTAGGAGGTTGTTCCGAGACTAGAGGGGAAGTCACTTGTGACTTCCAAGTGGCTGTATAAGATAAAACATGTTGCGGATGACAACATCTAGAAGTACAAAGCTCGCTTTGTGGCGCGTGGATTCTCACAGGTAGAGGGAGTTGACTATGACGAGACCTTTGCGCTAGTTGCTCGATATTCCTCGATCAGGTCAGTGATTTCCATAGTTGCAGAGATGGGTTGGAAGATCCACCAGATGGATGTGAAGACCACATTTCTCAATGGTCTTCTTCAGGAGGAGGTGTATTTGGAGCAGCCACAGGGCTTTGAGGTTCATGGGAGAGATTCTCATGTGTGGAGGCTGAAAAAGGATTTGTATGGATTGAAGCAAGCTCCTCGAGCTTGGTATTCGAGGATTGACTCATACTTGTTGTCGATTGGGTTTCAGAAGAGAGGTTGATTCCAACTTGTACTTTATTGTGGTTGGAGCTGATCCGCTCATTCTTTTGCTATATGTTGATAATTTGTTTAACATATGGGAGGAGCACCTGATTCCAGCTTGCAGGAGAGATCTTGCTTTAGAGTTCGAGATGATAGATCTTGGGTTGCTCCATTATTGTTTGGGTATGGAGGTTTGGCAGGACGATGGACATGTTTTCCTGTGGCAACGGAAATATGCAGCTAATGTTCTAAAGAGATTTCGAATGGAGGGTTGCAGACCGATGTTCGCACACATGATCACCAATTGGAAGAAGCTTCATGCATAAGAAACCTATTATTGACACCTCAAAAAATTTCATAAACATAACAGATCAAAATAAATGGAGGACAAACAATAACCGATAGGGAAATATGGAGTTCTAAAAGTTGTCAAACTATCAAAAGAATAAAATTGTATTATGATGAGATTCAATTAATGTTGCATTTCTTGTACAATAAAAATAATAATAAGTAGATGCACTATTTGTTCATCTTCCTCGTACAATCAAATAATAACTTCCCTTTCTAGATCCATTATTTGGTCATTAAATGTTTCTAAGAATAGCAAACTAGTGGTTGGATCCACTGTTTTTTCCAAGGGAAATAATACAATAATAGTTCTCATGTAACCAACTATTTGAGAAGAGCTCAACAATAATAAATTATTTTAGATTGTTAAACCCATAAAGGCCAAGTAAATGGGGCACATGCTTAGGTGGATGAGTGCTTGACCAAGGTTTGACATCTTCTCCAACAATTTTCCCTCTAGAAAGTTCCCACATTTTAATGGATCCCCTCTTCAAGTGATGTGCCGTCCAAGAGTGCGACAAATTTTCCACTTGTGAGTGGATCAAGTGGTCCAACAAACTTTGATAGATGTGCAATGAGCAACAAACTTGGACCAAGGAATAAAATAATATTTTTAGAAGATGAGGTTGATTCAAACATGTGATTTTGTCAACCATCTTGACCAAAAATAGAAGTTCACCCTTGGGAGAGAGGTTTCCAGATGTGTGCATCTAACTAATTTCATGGGGAATGTGTCTCCATCATAGTTAACTATCTCCACACGTGTGGCATGAAATAGGGAGTTTAAGCAACCTCCCAACACGTTTTGATCCCTCTTTGACGAATTTAATGCTTGAAGGAGTGTGACCCCCTCAAAAATTATTTTTAAATAATTCTTTATTTAATCAAAGGAGAGAGCGCTCCATGGCATCTAGGAGCTTGGCATTTATTTGGTCATTTTCCAAGTGTGAACAATGTCAAAAGAGTTAGTGTGTTGCTGCCCCCAATCAAACCGAGTCAACGATCAGTCAAAATCCTCCATTAAAATCCTTCTTAGGCTAGTGCTCCACAAGATTTTAACAGTTACGTCATGGTAAAGCTCCTCATGTGTGAAGTGTTGCCATATCCCTTAGGGATTTCCAATTACGAATCCTCCAAACATAGCCTTCATTCAATAATCTTCAATTAAATTTGCATAAGAGAACTTTTTCCAGCACTCCCCTCTTAAGTGATAATTAAATTAATCTAAAGTAAAACACTTCAGATTATTCACACGAAAACCTTAGAAAACCCAAGGTAAAAGACTTAAATTAATCCATTACTTCAAAAGTGAAATTATTGACACTTAAAAACCTAGAAAGACCCTAAGTTGATGGATTCCCATTCCATTAAATAATCAAGTGTTAATTAATTGCTTTAATACTGTTGTCATTCATCCTTTTGATAATGAATTAAGAGGGAGTGCATCATCTTATGGGGAATTTTACTTGTTAACCACACCACACTCACCAGTTAACCCTACGAAGACATGAAAACATATCACCCCCATACATCCTATCAAACCACCATGGTCGGCACCCAACCATGAAGAAGCACCATCTCTAGGCAAGGTCACAAGTATACTACCTGCCCATCCAACTGTCTAGCCATGAAATCCTGCAAGCTCGACACTTGTGAAAAATTCACAAATGATGTGACCAAAATCACAATGTAGTAATATGTTGTAACACCCTTCTTAGTGAGATGGAAGATGGTGAATTTCTCTTTGCTCTCAATCACCTGCCTTTGCTTTTCAAAATGATTATAAACGATAAAAAATTGGATTTTTTAGGCAACCTATTATGAATGCTGTTATATTTTTCCTTTGAATAACGATTTTTAGTGATATATCATATATTGTGACTTTTTGAATATATTGTGATACATTCAAAGTTTGAAAAATAGTGATTTTTTCTGGTCATAATATCACCAAGTTGAGGCAATCGCAATATATTGCTATTATAATTTTATATCACCAATATTTGCAACATTGGATTAAATGATGATATATAATTTTGCTTTTATATACTGCTTTATTGTTAAACTTAGAAGAGGAGTAAGATACAATAGAAGAACGAAAGGCAATATTTGATTGTTTATTTTTATATAACATAGTTAAGCCATTAGATTATTTTTGCTTGGAAAATACTTGTAGCATTTTTTGTTTTAAGAATAAATAGGTAACAATACATTTTGTAAATGTCTTGTCTCACTTTGACCTAAGCATAAAAAAGATCAGGTTCCTTTGAAGGACCAGAAAAAAGACTGCTAAAGGCCTGGTCATTTACCTATCAACATCTTGACATTATGTCACTGGAGACCATAAAGCTTCCAATTGTTAGATCTGAATCTGGGTGAAATTTATATTTGAAGGACATGGGGTTGGGCTTTGACCCTTTATGTGTGCACAGATCATGGGATCATTTAATATAATCTTTCTGGATATAAGCACACATTCAACCACTACCTCAAGGTGATGCCATGGCTCCAGGAAAAGCCTCCATGGCAAACCTTGCCCACTGGGGAAAAACTCCTTGCTCCTTACCAATGGATTCAACCCCTATCTAATCCTTTTGGGCTGTTATTGCCATTAGATACTTGTGGCTTGTGTCAAGTTAGTTATTTGAATTTTCATTGGATACTTTTTGCTGTTGCTAACTTAGTTATTACATTTAAACTTTAAATACTTGTCACTTGTGCCATCTTATTTATTGCCAGTAGATCTTGACTCTGGATTTCTCCATAGCTTAACGAATTTAAGCTGTTTGATATCCTAGAGTGTGACAAATCTTGCCCTCAATGTTTGAAATTCTTTACTGTTAAAATTTTATTTGTGCCAAAGGGAAATGATCCTTTGGGTTTCTCTTCATTAGACTCCTTTTGCTTTCTTATCTTTGCTTTGTTTTTATCCAATAGTATGTCTTTAATTTTTGATTTTTTAAAATACTCGGAATACCTATCACTAAGTAAACCCGGGCACTTCCCCTCATTTTGAGGATGGTAGCTGGGGTAAACTGGATTCTATAGTAGCACAAGGCCATATCAACAAGGCTCACTAGGGGCTCAGCAATTGGTTCACCAACTGTTATCTCATGAAGAGTCCAACGATTAGTTTGCGCATGTCCCATCCGAGATTTGAATCTGGATGGGAAGAGTGAAACACCTATCTCCTCACTGATCAAGTTATTGCCCCTCGACACATAAGTCTTTAGATATGTTGCTATACCCAAAAATATTAATCAAACGTAACATACTGTCTTGAGAAATAACATGCTCTGGAGTCTGTCTATGCCAGCCTATGTACCCATAGCCTCCATCACAATAAATTTGATGCCCACAAACTGGCTTGTACATGTTGGATGTTTTAGGAGGAAAATATAGCTGTCTAAGATAAAGAACAAGTATGATCAGCATCCTGGTCAGTATTTAGCATGGATAGATATTAAAGAGCCCCAAGGTGGATGTTTGGATGTTACTTTAGAAGTTGGTAAGTGAGATTACCTAGTAATCAGTGATTCAGTCCATTAACTTTATGGTATGGCAACTGTGGGATACTTGATATTCATATGCTGAATAATCTCAAGGTATATGAAAAGCTGAAAACCTTTTATGGAAGAGTCTCACTTGCAATATGTATCCCGTTAACTGGTTCAGTTTAAACTTTAAAGACTATTTTTCTGGTGGCTGCAGCTACTAACACTTTTGTCTACAGCTAATTGTGTTTAGGTTTTATTTCTCACATGATTTTGGTACTTGCGATGTTTCCATTCAGCAATCATGTGTCTGACAACTTATATTGATTAACAAAGTGGTGACATGCAGCATTTTTTGATACTCTTTGATTATTAAAGGCCCACGAACTGCTTATCACTATGTAGACAAGTCTAGATATCAACACTTATTTTGAGATCAATGTCATATGCTTTTAAAAATGTTATATATGCTTACTGCTAATCATTACTATGATTTCTGAATAGGAATCTGGGAAGGAAAGTCAAGACAAGAAGAGGGCACGCATAAAGGCTCTTCTTGTTGCAGCAACAGACTGTGAACCCCAGTACCTAGTTCGCCTTCTTCAGGTGACTATCAACAACAATGTTACTTTTTAACTTTCTACAAGTCTTTGCTTGTTTTGACTTAGTTTTTATTGTAACTTTGAGGCAGGCAAAGATGCGTATAGGATTGGCGGAGCAAACTGTCTTAGTTGCATTGGGATATGCATCCCTGTATTCTGAGCAGCTGTCAGTTACTCAGTCACGACTAGAAGAGGTTGCTTCTGATTTCTTACTTTTTTGAAAGCAATGACTTGATATCTATTTGATTGTTTTTTGGCCTTCATTGCAAATAAACATTAACTCACTCTATAGAGTACATTTGTTTCAGTAATTTTATTGTTACAAAATTTGCACAAGTACTCCCAAGTCAATCTCATCCTGGCACAGCAGATGAGCTAAATTGACTTGTTGGCGAGTTGAACTTGCTGGCAGTAAGTTTCATTCACAAGTACTCATCAAGTTTGACTCACAAGCTGGCTGAAACCTGGTGGGGCCATTTATAAGTTTATATAACCGGAACAAAAAAATTATTGCCATTCTTCTCTGAAAAATTAGCTTTGCTTTTGCTGCTATTTGGTTGAGACAGAGACAAACTCTTACTCTCCAGTCTTGCTGAATTTTTTGCCTAGCTTGTTTTTTTTCCTGAACTGAGTTTTGGTAACATTAGTAATTTACTAATTTGTAAGATAGACCTGTTCTGTTTGGCAGGATCACAATTAGCCCATGTGCTTTCTTGCTGTTGTTTATTGCCTTGTTAATGTTTCTAGAAAAACACTAACCTTTTATTATCTATAAGAAGTGTACTTTTTGCAGATGCATGTTTTAGCTTTTCAAGAGATTTTCATGCCAAACCTTAAGCTTTAACCTGCATGTCCTGCCTGCCATGTTATAGATCCCAGACATACAATCTAGGCTTACAATCAGATTCTATTAAAAACAATTCAGTCTCTTAAAAAAAAAAATACTAGTCAGTATTCTGTTCTAAAGAAAGGATACTCAGAATTTTAATACCACAGCAATACAAAAGCAGGCTCTTACCTAATCAGACATCTGTTCAAAAGTATTCTATTTTAAGTCCAAGACTGAAGTCCTTTGGCCTATACTATGCATACTATTTTAATAGACCATAACCACTAGGAACCACAGGCTCTACACAGACTTTTACTGTTCAGTATTAAAAACCATTCATAATGCCATGTATTGTTGATGTTTAAAGCTCAGACATGTATCTTCACATGGGTTTGTGTCTAACCTGTGGAGATTAAAATTAATACCTCTCAGAACTTTGGAAATACACTCTATTAAAGCAAACACAATTATTAAAGTGGATGTCTTTTTAGATTAATTTAATAAAGTGTTTTAGTTTTTGGCACTAATGATTTACATTAATTAATTGAAGTTTAGCCATTGATCTCAAGCGAGTGAGATCTAATCTTAGCCATTGGAATTAAGGTTTCGGTTCATCTCAAAAGGATAAAAGACAACCAAGGCGAGAGAAGACACAGCAAGACACAAAAAAAACTCAAGCATTGAGTTGAAGAATTTTTGGAGAGAGAAGGACTTTCTATTTCCATATTTGGCAGAGAAAGAAAGGCAGCAGTCAGGAAAATCTTTGCAGGGGGTTGTACAGCTAGGTGGAGGTGCAGATATCTAGATGAATGCCGTACGACCAGATGTGCAACAGAGGGCCATACAACGTACAACACGAGTAGCACAGTGTACACCAAGGATGTACAACGGACAACACAAGTAGTAAAATGTACACCAAGGCCGTACAACATACAAGTTAGACTTCCAACACCGCATGACGGCTGCACAGCAGTAGATCGACCGTACAGATAGACCGTACCGGTGCTCAGGGGGCCATACATCAGAGGCAAAAGATTTCTTGGGACATATTTGTACGGTGCTATATGTTGAGAATCTGGTGTTCCATGATAGGTCCAAGCATATAGAGATCATATATCACTTCATCAGAGACAATATGCAGAAGGGAGCAGTCAAGCTCCATTATATTTCCACAGATGAGCAGATTGCAGACATTCTCACCAAGCCCTTGGTGAAAGGGAAGTTTGTCTTTTTTAGAGATAATCTAGGAGTGGTGGAGAATACCTTCCTCTTTAAGAGGGAGTGTAGATGTTTATAGCTCAGATATATTTGTTCACACGGGTTTGTGTTTCACCTAGTGTTATCAGAACTGGACTAGTTTTGGCAAAACCGACTGGTTTGACCGGTTTACAAGCCTTCCTTGTCTGAATCAGAGCACCAAATCAGAAATGGCCGGTTCCTACAGAATCGCCTCCATGCTCAAAAGTTAAAACCGTTTGGTTTCGTATAAGTTGTATTTGGGTGCAATTTTTTTCAAATTTCTTTTTTTCTTAAAAGAACCCAAAAATTTAATTGAGGAGGGGGGGGGGGGGAGATAACCCTAGAAAACATGAAAGTAAAAAAAAGCTAAAACATAGACCTAGTCATCATCGACAATCTATGTAGCAGGGGTACTTGTAGTCGAGGGTAGGGTACATGTGCCCGTACCGGGTACTTGGGCTTTTGTAAGGTATGTACTCCGTTGAACCCGTAACTCGAGACGCTGTCATAACCCTAGAAAACATGAAAGTAAAAAAAAGCTAAAACATAGACCTAGTCATCATCGACAATCTATGTAGCAGGGGTACTTGTAGTTGAGGGTAGGGTACATGTGCCTGTACCGGGTACTTGGGCTTTTGTAAGGTATGTACTCCGTTGAACCCGTAACTCGAGACGCTGTCATAAAAAAAGAGGTACATACATGCTAAATGGTACGACTTACCTCGTTTCTAGGTACTCCAGGGGTACAACCAACTCATTAAAAGTTGTAAGGTATGTACTCCGTTGAACCCGTAACTCGAGACGCTGTCATAAAAAAAGAGGTACGTACATGCTAAATGGTACGACTTACCTCGTTTCTAGGTACTCCAAGGGTACAACCAACTCAATAAAAGTCAAATCCACCGGTGTTGAGGGAGACAACCCAACTGGTTAATGAAATATTTTAATAAAAAAAGTTAAAATGCTACCTACAATTACTATTGATGAGCAGGTGCCTCAACTTGAGAGTGATGCCTTTCTGGAGAGCTTGTTGATAGAGGACCTTAGTGATGTTGATGACATTGATCCTGAGGATCTTGATGACATGGCTTGAGAAAGCAAAATCAACTATCTTGTTCATTGTTTACTGTTTTGAACTTTCTATTTCATGTCTGGAAATGCCATTAGGCAAATTTCGAATGTTGTATGACAATGGATTCATGGACATATGATATTATTAATTATTTAACTTCTAGTGTTCCACTTGATATCTACTATGATTTATCAAATGTTTTGTTTCAAATTTTCCATTTGAATGTTGATTGTTCAATGAACCATTGAATTGTGAATCATGATTCATAATTTATGAAGAAATTTGAAATATGCATGTGACTGTGACATTGTTATGAACATAATAAGTAATAATTAAATAACAAAATAGTTAATAGTTAGGGTGATTAAGAGACACCTCATTTGGTTGATTAGTCACCATGATGACCTATTTATACGGGTCTGTTGTCATTGTAAAAATCATCGATTATCTATTCAATATTGAATATTATATTGTTAGTAATGGCTTGTTTAATATTCCAAGTATTTTGGTAATATTGTGTGTGAGTGAACATTTGTTCAACTCATTTGGTATCAGAGCGATTCGACCATGTATCTTTTCCAAATTGTTTTCGAATTGCATGCTGTCATTTTGAAACTTCTTAATCAATTCTTCTTGCGACTTTTTGTCATCTTCGGACTTCTTAAGTTGTTCCTTAAGATCTTCGTTATGATTTCTGATGCAACTATTTTCTTCCTGCTTGTCTAGAAGTTTTTCTTCAATGTCTTTTGTAGAGTGTTCTGCCTTCCAACTATTTTTCAATTTGTTAATTTTCATGATTAACGGTTCTTTAATCCGCAAGTTTCTTCGGAATTGTGGGATAATGCTTTATTACTTTTTGCGATCTCCAAATTGTGTGCCTTCTTGAAGTCATCTTTTTGTTGTTGAAGAACTTTTATTTGTTGTCAACACTGGTCGATTTCTGATTCTTGATCTTCTAATTTATTTCGTATCTACGTCAGTTCTTCATCCTTGTCGTTAACGATTTTGTTCAAGCATATTATTTTTGCTTTGTAATCGTTTATTTCTTTCTTTATATCTTGATTTTTTAATCTTTGATTGAAATCACTTTCGTCTTTTAATTCCTCAATTTGCGTAGACAATTTTTCTATTTGATTTTTTAGTTGGAAATTTTTTGTTCCTTGAGCTTTTCTTCGATGATAGATAGTTGTACTTATGACTTTGAATTATTTGACGAGCCTTCAATTGGCTTTGACTTCTTCGAAGATTCTTTCTTTGATTTAAACTTTTTCGGCAATAATTTGTCTTCATTTGACTACTTTTAACTTTCACTTCTTTTCTTTATAAAACTTCTTTGTGGATTGTGTGTAGATTGGGTAGTTGGGAGGAAGGAATGTTACTCTCCCCACCCAAGTTCAAATCTTGGGGATTGACTTTTATAAAAAAGAAATATTAAGCCTCGGGACTCACCCTTATAATTTTTTTTTTTTAAATACGATTAATCCTTCACTCCATAATTTAATTCTTTTTCTGTTATCATAAAACCCGTTTTTATTAATGTAATGGTCTTAAAAAAAACCAAGTGCGGTTTCATAATACAATGGGTTGTTTTTGTTTTTCTCCCTTTTCTTCTTCTTCTCCTCCTCCTTTTTACTTTTTGATTTTTTGACTTGTTTATAAAACCACATGTGGTTTTTATAAACCTTGTATTATTTTTTTTCTCCTTCTCTTTCTTTTTATTGTTTTACCTCTTCTATTTTCCTTCTTGGTCAAAGACCACAATTTTAGGGAAACCCTAGGATAATGGTTAAAAACCAAATTTACACAAAGTGTAAATAATGGCTAAGGGCCAGATCGCTCTAATACCAAGTGAGCCGAACAAATGTTCCCTCACATAATATTACTAAAATACTTGGAATATTAAATAAGCCATGAATACGAATATAATATTGAATATTGAATAGATAATCGATGATTTTTACAATGACAAGGGAGCTGTATAAATAGGTCTTCATGGTGACTATTCAACCAAATGAGGTGTCTCTTAATCATCGTAACTATTAATTATTTTATTATTTAACTGTTACTTATAATGTTTGTAATATACATGTTATATATATTGTTAAGTTTTCTTTTAATTGCTTAGATGATATCTTAAAACAATATTTACTAGTAGGATCACTAAATATCAACAAGCACATAAACACAAAGAACACAAAGATTTTCCTTGGGCAAATCACAAGGGAGAAAACTCTGCAAAACTTCCTTAGTATAGAACTCAATCAGAGCAGTGTAAAACCTAGATAACTGCTTCTCTCTTCTTTTTGGCACACATGTTCTTCTCTCTCTTGCAAACTTGCTTGAGTGAGTACAAATAAAGGGTTGCACCTCCATATATATATTTGTCACTTGACTTGACTTAGGACCTAACATGGCCTACTTGTCTAGCAAGACATCAAAAATAACATTTATTATAATGACACTTGGGTACTATTGACTCGACTTACATCTAGAGGTTTACATTGATTCTTTCAATGACTCTTACATGGCCAAACTCATCTCTTGATGGAGGAATACAAACAATACATCTGGAATATCTTTCGAAGTTACAATACTTTAACAATCCCTCTTAACTAGGAAGGTATTCAACCAAGGTAGCAACTACTACCACTACTATACATCTGACTGGTGAGTCTCTATATGTCATAGGAGGTTTTGGATCACCATCATACATCTTCATCATCGATCTCAACTTGATCATCTTTTGCAACCTCAATATGTAAATATCAAATCATCTTCTATAGTTACTGGATCATCTTCTGCCCCATCAGTATGTGGATATTGAATCATCTTCTACAACATCAGTGTGTGGTTATTGAATCATCTTTTGCGGATATTGGATCATCTTCTGGAACATCAGTATGTGAATATTGAATCATCTTCTGCCAAACATCAGTATGTAGATACTAAAACATCATCTGCAACATCAATATATAAATACTGAAACAACATTTGCAATATTAGTATGTAAATACTGAGACATCATCTGCAACATCAATATATAAATACTGAAAGATCAATAAAAACTGCATTAGCATGTTAGTGCTAAAATGAACATCATCAATAAATGCTAGATCATCATCTGCATCACCATCATAGAGATGCTGGAACATCATCATCATCAACATAAAAATGTTGAAACAACATCATCATCATCAATATAGAAATACTGAAACAAACGCATCAACAGTGATCACAACAATCATCAGTATGAAAATACCAAACCTGCTACATCAATATAGGAATACTGAAACTATCTCAGCAATCATCTCAACGATGATCTCGACAATCATCAGTATAACAATACTATACCTGCTATATCGGTATAGGAATACTGAAACTATCTCAACAATCATTTCAATAGTCATCTCAACAATTATCAGTATAACAATATTGAAATCACATCTTGCCCACTAACTATCTTGGAGCAGTATCTTGGTGAGCTCTCTGGTAGATCCATCCAGACATTTTGTCTAACTTACTAAGCCTTTCGAGTCAACAAGCCTAGTCAGACAGATAGATCTTCTTGGGGACCAACAAGTCTTCTTCTAGCTTACTAACCCACTTGGGTTAAACCAGTCTAGCCAGACATACTAATTCCCCTAGGGTCGACAGTTCTCGTTTGGCTTACTAACCCTTTTGGGTCAACTAGCCTAGCCAGACTTACCCTACTTAAGGCTGAGCTACCACCACTGCATCCTTTTAGCATCAATCGTCACTCCCTCTCTCTCGAGAGGTCCTTTCGGACTACGCCAAGCTTGTCTCGAAAGTATTCAAACTTTACACAAGACAGAGGATTAGTCAACACATCTGCCACTTGTTCCTCCCTTCTAAACCATATCTCGGATGTAATGATATCTAACTTCGATATGTTTCGACTTGTCATGAAATACCGGGTTTTTTGTCATCTTAATACAAATTTGATTATCACAAATGATATCAGTAACATCTATCTTTGCATCAAATAAACCTGCCAACATCTTGCGAAGCCATATTGCTTCGCTACAAGCTGAACATGCTGCAATGTACTCAGCTTCTATCGTGCTAAGTGCAATACTGGTCTGCTTTCTACTCAACCATGAGATCATGCTTGATCCCAAACTAAAAAAACATTTGGAAGTGCTCTTTCTATATTTGGCACTTCCTGCCCAATCTGAACCTGTAAATCCATGTAATCTGATCTCGCCATTTGATGCATATCTGAGACCATAGTCTAAAGTCCCCTTTAGATACGTCATCACGTGTTTTGCTCCAACTAGGTGAATATGTTTGGGATTCACCATATATTGACTTAGAGTGTTTACAACAACACATATATCTGGCCTTGTATTGGTTAAATACATTAGAGAACCAATAATTTGTCTGTATAAGGTGGCATCTACTACTTCCGAAGTATCATCATTCAATAGCTTCAAATTTGTTGTTATCGGAGTAGTCATAGCCTTGCAATCTATCCTTCCAAATCTCTTTAGGATTTCTACTACATATTTTCCTTGGTTTAGGAAAATCTCTTTTGGATACTGCCATACTTCAAGACCTAGAAAATAATGCATCATTCCAAGGTATTTCATCTCAAATTCTGCAACAAGCTTCTTCTTACATTTGTTGATGGGCTTATCTTCACCTGTCAAGAATAGATCACCTACATATAGTAGTAATATCGTAAGCCCATCACCCTCAACTTTATAGTAGAGTTTGGAATCTGCTTTACTTAATCTCATTAGGAATCCATCGAGTCTTCCATACCATGCTCTGGGTGCTTGCTTTAACCCATACAATGCCTTCTTGAGTTTACATACACGAGTTTCCTGATCATAGTCTCGAAACCTTGCGGTTGATCGATATATACTTCTTCTTCTATCAAGCCATTTAGAAAGGCTGTCTTTACATCCATCTGATGTAACTTCCACTTCATATTGGATGCCAAAGTAAGGATGGTTCTGATTGAGGTGTACCACTTCATATTTCTTCCTTATGGGAGAATTCGCGAGCTACGAATCTTGCCTTGTACTTCTCTATACTACCATCTGCAGAGTGCTTAGTTTTGATGATCCATTTTGAGGATACCACTGACTTGTCCCCGTACCTCTGCCCATACCCATGTTTCCTGGCAGCTTGGTCGGCAATTTTAAATGTTAAAACTTAATATTAAATTCTTAAAATAAAAGTCGTACAGGTGATTCATAATTTATAAGAAATCTAAAATATGCATGTGACTGTATCTATTTCTGAGAAAATACCTGGCTCCACATACTCTTAGCTGCCAATGCCTTACCAAATGAGTGAATATTTTTCAAGCCCTAACCACCTGCCTCCTTGGGTTTAGCCAAGGATTACCATCTGACTAAAGCGATACCATCAACCTCTATCTTGCCAGTCCACAAAAAATTGAAACACTTCTTTCTGATTGATTCCAACACCCATGTTGGAATCAATGCCATAGACTGCCAGTAGACTGGTATTGCCTCAAACAAGGACTTAACCAGAGTTACCCTGCCACCCCGTGAGAACCAGTCTCTCTTCCTATGTTTGTCTGGTTTCAGGATAAGCCCCTGATATTTGAAACTTGATTGGAAGTCCACTTTCTGATATGGAAAGACCTGTAGGATATTACTTGCTCCTCCACTACATCAAAGACAACAAGATTTTTGCACATTTATTTCCATGCCTGAAGTTCACTGTATAGTTCCAAAATCTCTTTTTAACTTAAAAGCATCCCTTCTCGAGCCATCACAGAAAAGTAAAACATTATCTACAAACAGCAGACGAGTCGAGTAGAAAGATCTTCCTAGCTTTAATCCACTCAATGAACCTGCTATTTTTGGCTCCAAATTAATTTGCTTAACCCTTCAGCAATAATGAGAACAGTAATGGGGACATTAGGCATCCTTGCTTTATTCCTCTATAAGGCCTTAGAACTTGATGCGGATCTATTAATTAGTGTTGCAAATAAAACATAAGACAAACATCCCATTATCCAATACATCAATTGAACACAGAAACTGACCTGAATCAAAATCGATCTCAATTATAGCCAATTGGATGCCATATGCCTTAAAAAGGTCCATCTTCATAACCATAACTTGCATCCTCTAAGTTTTAATAGAGTGGAGGCCTTCTTGAGCCATTCCTATGGCTTCACGGGTATGCCTCCCATGCAAAAATCCAAATTGCTTCTTTGATATAGACTTGGAGAATATTCATTTAACCCTAACGACTATGATTTCAGCTATAATCTTATAGGTGCAAACACACTGAGATAGGTTTGGATTCATCGAAGGAAGCCGGGCTATCCTTTTGAGGTATAAGGGCTAGAAAATTGGAATTGAAAGATCCTAAAACTCTTCTTGTTATCGTCATTTCATCTACCACCCTTGATTATTTTGCTTCCATCCAATCATAGGGCCCAATAAAAAGCTCCATGGACAAGCTATCTAGGATTGGATTTTTATCTTTCTGAAGAGAAGCCATAACAACCTTTAATTCTTCTTTGTTCACTTTCTGAATCAAATTTTCATATTCCTTCTCTCCAAGGAAGCTAGTAAAGAAGGAGGTGACTGTAACAATTTTACCTTTGTTCACCTTATCCTGTCTTTGTATAAGCTCTTGTGATTTAGCATAAAGCTGGTATCTCTTTAAAAGTCCCAACTTTATTCTGATTTGCTTTAACCAATGTATCCTGAAGGTTTTGGGATGGGGGGACGCGGGAGAAGGGAAACACACATTGTGGACGCGTGGAGACCACCCCCAAATTTTTGGGAAATTCGAGGGGACAGGGGGACGTCGGGGTCATAAAAATTATAAAATATAAAAAATATGAAAAATATAAATCCCAACAATAACAATTCATCCCATGCAAAATAGTAAAACTAAATACTACATTCATCATTGTGCAATCATGCAGTGTGAATCAGAATCTAGTAGGTTCAAGGTTTTGTGGAGGGATGTTGTGAAGGTTCGGAGTTTTGTGGGGGAACGTCCAAGAAGTTTGCAACAGAATGAATGTTTCTCCCTGCGTTTCCATGAGGTGCGCCCAAAGAGAAACATTTCTCCCAAAGTCCCCCCCGTCCTGAGAACACAAGAAATGCAGGAAACACGTTCCGACCTTGGGGGACGCATCCTTGTGGCCCTGATTGAGTTGATATTTTTCCTATGGTTAGCATAATTGTGAAAATATCTGGTGTTTTAATCATCATCTCCTAACCAGAGGTCCCTGCTCTTTAATCTCCATTGGGCTTCCTTATATTACAATGTAATCCTCCTTTCTTGTTTTATCTTCTTTAAATAAATTCTTTAAGCTTTCTCAAAACTGTCTTCAGAATCATGAGCATAAATCTCAGCTAATTGCTCTTCCACCATTTAAAGACCGCTCATCTTTCCTTCTCTTAGAGTAGGCCCATTTAGCCAGTGTTCTCTTTATCCTTTTGAGGTTAGATGGAAACTGGATGTTGGCAGATTCCCTGAGAGAATCATCATATCTGACCCATTATGCCATAACCAAGTTTAAAACTCTCATCCTCGAACCACCTAGAGTTAAATTTGAATGAGGATGGAGGTTTACTATCTTACTTCTCCAATTGGAGAAAAATAGGGAGGTGGTCAGATTCACCCCCCACATCAACCTAGGATCTGACCCTTTTAGGATCTGGCACAACAGATTCAGAAACTAAGAACCTATTTAACCTTTTGGAAATTATTTCTCTCCGCACCTCAATTTCTTCCAAGTAGAAATCTTTGTAGGTTGAACAATCACAAACCCTACTTCCTCAAATTAAAGGTCAAATTGGTCTACCAGAGGATCCTCCTTGGCAGTAGTCCACCAAGTCTTTGTCCTTTTCGTACTGAGATTAAAATCTCCACCCAAAATTAAAAGTTTTGCTTTTAGGCAGTCCTCCTAGAAAGGAATGCTGTCTTCATAAGATCCATACACATTAATCACCAAAAAAGCTTTCCCTAGTTCCTTTGAGAACAACTCTACTCCTATCCTTGAGGCCAAGCACACCAAATTATTCAGTCTCATAGAACATCTCCTCCACCCAGTAAGCAGGCCCCCCAGAGTGCCCTAGAGCATCAACAACTAAGATTTCCTAGTCCTTCCAAGATTTGGCCAGTCCTCAATAATATTGTTTCCCTACCCAATGATCTCTTGAATCAAAATGACACCAGGTCTGTGAATATCCCTTAAAGCTTACGTGGCAAGTTTTTTAGAGGGCTTGGTTATCCCTCTAATATTCAAGGATATAATTAATATCCGGAGTCTAGTTCTGGGGATTTCCATACTTTGAAGGCCCCTTTAAGAGTTTTTAGTTTTCCTTCCATCAACTCCCCGAGAGCTTAATTATGAGCTAGGGAGAAATGGGACTTTCTGCCCCTCCTAGGCTAGGAAGAATCCTTTAGGCGTTCTCCTTGTTACCGGGCAAACTAACAGGCTAGTGTCCGATAAGCACATATGAGGAAAGTGACCCAATGTCACCTTGGTCTTGTTCCTTGAACTGCTTTGTCGAGTTGGAATCTCCAAGGGGAGATCCCTTCCTGCAAGACACTAGGAAAAAACAAGACTATATCTTAAGACTATGTAAAATGTTAGTGACTAGTGCCTTATGGGAGATTAGCATATGATTTGCTACAGTATTAGCATCCCATTCAAGTAAACAATCAACAATAGTAAGATACCTAATGGGGATTGCTAAGGAGTAATGATATGCATTAGATAGGAACCAAATTAAGTTCCAAACATCCAGATCTCTTGCTCAACCTGTCTATCATTCATGTACAGCCCTTGAATGGACAAATAATCTACTTTTATGTATGCACAAGTATGGCAGCCAAGCATGACAGTGCAATAATAGTAAAGTTAACAGTAATAGAATGTATTTAACACCCAGGATTCAATGAAATAACAATTATTGAGGCAGCCAAAAATGTTGTCACAGCCTGGGAGGTGACTGTTAGTGGGCTGCTAGGCCTTGTTTGGGTTGGACCAAGCCTCCAAAGAGGTAGAGCGAGGGTTGGGAAGGACCCCAAAGGAGCAGGCTGTGCTTAGAAGAGGGTTAGCGAAGGTCTGTTCTAGGCCAAAAGGGGACACCGAAGGTAAGAAGGGACACCCCTAGGGCTGTTGTAGCAAACTCGGAATAGGTTAGACTCTAGAGGGCTGTTTTTGGGGTTTTAGGGTAGAATTAGGACTGTTTTAGGGTTTTTTAGGGCTTTTTAGGGAACAACTTGAAGTTTTTACAATTTATTTTATTTTATTTTTAGGGTTCCCTATAACTTCACCTTAGGGTATTTAGGGCTTTAATGGCCAGTCCTAATTTTTAGGGAAGGAGGCCGAAATTTTAGGGAGGCCCGAAATTGCAAACCTAAAATTACCCTAATCTACCATGTAAAATGCAATAATTACACATGCAAACGCAAGAGATTTGATGGGAAAATTTATGAGAATAAAGCCAAGGGTTTTAAGGTTTTACCCTAACCCTAGGGCATCAAGGAAGGTGACCAGCGTTCCTCTTGAGAGGTCCTTTCAAAGTTTGGCAAACTAGGGATTTCTCTAACAACCACAAGAGCTGGTTAAAGGAAGCCTACCTAGGGAAAAACTCAGAGACCTAAAGCCGAAGCTTCAGGGAACTCCTTTTAAAGGATGTCCTCCGCTGTACTATGGTGGCAAAAGGTTGAGAAATGACCTAGTTTCAACAAAATGCAGCAATAATGGCTACCATTCAACCATAAACAAGCATCATTTATCAACATTTAACAAAGAGAAATCAAGAGAAGAACTTAGATACCTCCTTGTGCATGTGTTAAGTAAACAATTCTAGCATCACCTTAGCAAAGAACATGAACCAAAGATACTTCAAGAGATTTTCCTTTAAACCAGAGAAGATATCCTCCTCAAGTGGTGCACATCGCTCCAAGAGCCCTAAGAAGGGTAAAAAAGTAACATAATGTTTTAAACTTTTCTCCCACTTGTCTTATGTTAAAATGAAGCGAGGAGAGGTTTATTTATAGCCTCTCACACTCACTTTACAAAATTATCCAGTCGACATGTCTTTAAAATGTCAATTTGAAATTATAAAATGTCAACTTAAAATTATAACAAAAATAATATGAAATAATCCAGTCCATGGGTAACAAGGGTCTTTTTCCCCACAGTTTACCCAAAAGCGACTAAAATTGCTAAAACTAAGAAATTTACTCCAAACGAAAGATGAAAGTGAGATGGAGGGAGGGTGTCATGCCCCATCTAGCCCCGAGAATGCAAAAGATCCCTCAATGCCCTCCCCCAAAAAGTAGAACGACCTGGCATGGAGGATGACATTATCATGAAAAATAGCCCAAGGAGAGAGGGTGCGAGAGTGCAGAGTGACCAAGAGGGTGTATAAGGTGACTATGAAGAGAGACCAAGGCCTCATAGCGGAAAGAACGATCACCTGGTGGAAGGAAACAAGTGTGTGGTCATGTGACCTAGAGATCAACCCCTAGGAGCCTCGGACACCAACCCCAAGGTTAAAAGCCCCAACAAAGGGCAGTTAGCAGTGCCATTAAGCCATAGTAATCCTAAAGGAAGGACGAAAGGGCCTGACCATGACCATCACTGCTGAATAACACCCATCCTAGTCATAAGAAGGGCAGCTCTCTCCATGGGGTACATCTAAAGGTGCGTTGGGTACAGGCACAACGTAACACTCCCATCCTTCCCATCCTTCCCTGAGCCTTGTCACCATCCCTTCAACTATGAGAGCTCTGGCCATTTTCTAGACTTAAGAGAATATCTACAAAGGTTTGATGCATTGCCACTCTCCTGATTCCCAACCTCCTATAGATGGAGATGATTCTAAAGTCTCGAAGGATTCATTTCCCCTGTTGTCAATAGTATTCAAGCCCCCTACTAACAACATGTCTACTCCCAAACAATAGAGGCATCAACAGGTTTTTTGCAATCTTCCACGGGGATGCGCATCCCAGGGTCGGAGGCTTGCCCCTTGTGCTTCCCATGCCCCGGGGGCTGGGAGGCTCCATGGGAAACGTTTCCCAACGCCCCCTTTTTGCGAAACTTGGGGAAACACAGGTTTAGGAGTTTCCTAGATTGGGGGGCTCACACATGCCCCCCCTTGAAAATGGGGGGCTCCCACAGGCCCCCACCCCCTTGATTTTTTAAATTTTTTTACTTAAAAAATGGTTCATCTTAAAGTTTAGGGTTTTACACTAAATGGTCACTATAAATCAAAATAGAAACAAATAAAAAGAAACAAACATCGATATGATATGCTTGGCTATAACGATTACATTTACATTACACTAAGCTCTTCGGGAACATAAGGATGCTAGTATGCAAATGGTGATGGGATGAGGATTTGATATGCTTATATGTTGGGGTTCATATTTTTATTATTTTTCTATTTTTTTATAATTTTAGAGGCCGACCCCCTATGTTAGGGACCCTGATGCCCCCCTGCCCTCCCGTCCCCCAAAATACCCCAAATTTTGTGGTGTCTCTACATGTCCCCAATGTGCGTTTCCTCGCTCCCACGCTCTCGCGTCTCGGAAACTTGGTGGATTTTTTTCGATATCCTTCCTAACAACAACCCCTTTCCCAAACTATTTTAATGGGAGCTCCTTAAGTGCTACTAAACCCAGTCATTGATTTGCATTCAAAATTACAATCTAATGCTAAATCAACAGGCTTAGGAAATAACAAAGACTTAGTTAGTTGCATAGAGGCATGCAACGACTCGACTTTCGAGCTCTTTGGAACCTGAAATGGGGTTTCCAGGAACATATTCAACTCTTCACCAGCCTAAGGCCTGGGATCCTTAGTCGTTTTCTCCTTACTCAATGCCATACTGAACCTTCAACTACTAGCCCTTCCTCCTTAGACTGAGCACCAATATTAACCTTTTCCACCACGTTATGAAATTGTCCAATGGCTATTTGCGCATCTCTTCTGCTATGAATGGGATTGGAGACTCTATGACCTCTTCCATATCCTCACCTTCTCTTTGTTCCGTTCCACATCTTGCCATGAAACATAAAAAACCGGTAGGATAAATGTCCATAGGCGTGGCATCTTGAACATTGGAATGGGATCCCTGCATGGTCCAATGGTTGAATGTAAATTTTGCTCCCCATAGCTATCTCAATCTCCTCTGCTAGCCTGTCATTAATCTCCAATTCCACTGAAAGTTGGGCCACCCATTGAGCTATCACCATTTTGAGTTGAATCTCCACATTTACAAAGGTTCCAAGAGTGCCTTGATTACATCCTTTGCTCACAACTCAAGAACTATAGCGGGATTCTGATGGTTAAAAGAGGGGTTCCATCTCTTCACAATTAGAGGGGTTGTCCTTGATTACTATTTTGCATCCAAGATCTTCTTGGCATCCTCTTCAAAACTGAAGTGAAACCACCCATCCTTTAACTTAATTGTGAAAGCATGGACCATAGCCAAAAAATTGAGAGAGAGTCTTATCCATTCGTAGATCTAGGTATTTCCGATTTAAATATCTCCCATATAAACAACCTGTCAACATTTTGCTTAGTAACCCTATCACTTGTTCAACAGTAAAGTCCTCACCCAACACTGAGATTCTCTTCAAAGATTTTATACATGGTCTTGGCTTCCTTCCCTTTTATGCCTACAGACTTCCATATCCTCCTTCACATTTCATCCCTTCCTCACTAGTACCAGGGTTCTCTGCATAAGACAATTTTATTTCCTTGGCAGGACACTCCTCAACACCTTTCGAGCCGACCTCAATCTTTTGTTTCTCCCTTTGACTGAACTGTATTGGTTTTCCCTGGAAGCTATGGAACACAATCCATTAGTCACCCCGTTTGGAGAACCTGGACAGGTCAACTCATATAAAGGATGTTAGAGTCCTTACATCCAACTTTTGAATCGGTGCAAAAGACGAGAGTTGACTTTATGTCTAGGCTTGTCTTTGTGATTGTCATTGCCTACAGGTACCTCCCTTCAACCCATAGGTCCAAGCTTTGTAAACTGAGCCCCAAACTAGCCCTTGTAGTGTTAGGAATAGGATCATGGAGCAATAAAAAAATAAAATGAATGCAGAAATAAAACAAAGATAAACACAATACGAGGGAACCATATAGACGTGGTTCACCCGATATGGGCTACATCCACGAAGAAACAACCAAAACTAGCCCTTGGACTGTTAGGAATAGGATCATGGAGCAATAATAAAACAAAATGAATGCAGAAATAAAACAAAGAAAAACACAATACAAGGGAAACATATATACATGGTTCACCCGATATGGGCTACATCCATGGAGAAACAACCAAACCTTCTTTTATTTCGTCCAACAAAATGAAGGGATACAACTTACAACACATTCGCCTCAAACTCTTCTTCACTCTCTCATAGTTTCTTCTCTCACACTACACAGTCGGATTACAATGCCCTCATAAAAAGAGGGTCTCATTCTATGGTAAAAAAGATACAACATAACTTTTATTGTCAGATCTAAGACCTAATGATGAATGGTCAAGATTGACCTCGACAAAAGTTGGGATCCATTCGTGGCTGAAACAAGACCTCTAAATCAGGAAGATAATCATGCTCCACAACCAACTTGGAGGTTGTCTGCACACCCTATGGTGAATCTTCTTAGGGTTTTCTTGATCCGTAGGAATTATCTGTTCTCCATTAGCACAACTAGAAAAACCTTCTATCGGGATTGGAGAGTAGTCTACAAGCTCTTCATTATCCCTAAGACCTGCACAACTGTAAATCTCCATTATTGATCATGTTAGCTCCAATATTTGCGTTAGGAGGGTAGCCAAGAGGAGGTGTTTGAGTTGGATTGTGAGTGTTAAAATCTTGAATTCCAAGTACTGAAATCAAAGGCAGATTTCATCAAACACTTAGAGCGGAATTGTAACCGGCAATGAACTGGAGCGGTTTGATTTCAATGACTCGAACTATTAAAAAATATATAAAATTTTACAATTTTAATGAAAAATATATATTTAACATTCCAACCTATGATTTCAAACCAATAGAGACATAATATTCAAAGTCTACTTATGTATTTACCATGCAAGGGTGAATATATCAAAATGGCACCAAATGCAATACATATCTGAATCAAAATTGAAAATACATAATCATCAAAATCCTTGCTTATATTGTGATCCTATTCGTCAATAGCACCATTTTTCCCTCTTGTAGGCTCTATCCCTTGCCTTTACCTTGAATCTTGAAGTTGATCCTCCAAGACATTAGTCAACACCTTATAATTTTGATGAAACTTCCTAATCCAAGCATTAAAATAAGGTAGAAAAATCTTCCCATGCTTAATAAGTGATTTTGCTTCACTGAAGAGTACATATTTATTAAGTGATTTTGCTTCACTGAAGAGTGCATTTTTATTAAGGTCACGACAGAAGAGTTCAATCAATTTCAGGAATTGGGTATCAACACCAACATCAAGATACATAGAGAGTTTGATGTGCTTGATTAAATTCCAATCCCTTACGCTCATACATGGTAGAACAATAGAACCCAGTGGACACTGGAAACGTTGCAATCCTGAAATTCTGAAAACTATTAAGTTTGTTGAATTCTGAATAGGATCTAAAATTCTGCTTTTGGCATATGAAGTCCAATGAGGTTGGAAGTTGGAACCACTCAAAAAACAATTAATGGTAATGTTAAAAGTTTAAGTTCATTTTCTATCTTTTTACTCTAAGAATTTAACATCACTAAGAATTAACATTACCATTCAATATTACCGACTTCATTGTCGTAGGAACAAGACCAGTCCATATTTTTAGAACATTTGTATCGAGCCTCCACGTAGGCACTCTGGGCATTTTTTGATTGACTTGACTGAGTCGGTGCAAAATCGATCGGTTTCCTCAAGGCCGAGGTTTGTCCTGGTTTGAGGTTGCTGAGGATTGAACCGGTCAACTCGGTCGGTTCCGGTTTCGAGTCGGCCGGTTTTAGAACACTGGGTAATAGTCTTCCACAGGCATACAATCAACCACATTTCATTGGCATACAATTTTAATGTCATTGTAAGCTAGTACACAATACTAAGAACACATCTTTGCAGCAGAAATAATTAATGACAGCACACTGATAAAATCCAGACACAGTGATTTTGTCAACAGACCCTGGAAAACCCCCCCAAGGGGAAAACCAGCTGCAAGAGAAATTTTATTGAACTTGAGAGAGAAATTTAATAGTACAACAATCACTACTTTCAGCATTATATGAACCTATGCTGTTGGGAGCAAGGAGCGGAGCAAAAAGCGAAATTTTCAAAAGCTCCCGTTTTGGGAGCGTTTCCTGTATAGCATATATTTTAATATATTTTGATGGATTTATAACTAAAAAAAACGTAGGATGTTGAATTAGCTATAGAATACATGTATTAAACCATATGACATCAATCATCTAGCAGTTATAATTTATAACATTATCATCAAATGATCGACCATAAAAACTATTGTAGGAGCTTGGAAAAGAAGGGAGATACCATAACACTGTCATCAAATGATCAACCTAGTATAGGAGCTTTTAAGTATAGGAAAGGAAGGGAGTGCCTTGGGAGCGTTTTGGGAGCGAGCTTCTGAAGGAAGCGAGTGGGTGGTGGGTGCTCCCACACAACATAGATATGAACAGAACTGAACTTTGATTTTTGAGCACGTTATCTACCTCGAAATACGTGCCTGAATGTACAGTCAGCTACAAGAAATCTCCCAAGTCTTGCCACACTGTATGGTTCTCATAGGCAACAGTTCTCCCTTGGTTTACGTGCACAAATATCATCCATTTCAATACATTCAAACTGGATGCTACAGTGCCTCGTAATTTGTGCCAACAATAGCTATTCTTTTGTTGTATGACCCCCTTTTTCTCTGCTGTATGGCCTTCAAAAACAAATGTTGAGTCCTTGAGTTTTGTGCCACTTATCTGCCTTGAAAAGTGTGCCCAAAACTCTGCTGTACAGACTGCAAGCAATTTCCAGCAATATTTTTTTGGAAAGCATGCTGACTCTCTCAGCCAGTGCGCCCCCCTCTAGGAAATTCATGCCCACTCCTTGAAATTCGAGTCCACACTTTGGGCAGCTCTTCTCTCCCCTTCTCTTGCTCAAGTTCTTGCTTCCTCTTGCTTAAGCGCTTCACACACTGCTCACCAAGCTCTTCCTTGGATATTGAGCTACTCCAAGAACTCTCTCTTTGGAATGAATGCCAATGGTCTCATTAACCCATGAAAAGTCATTGGAGTTACATTTTAGGGTAACTCTCATGACTTTTCATCTTCTACGGCCCAGATTCAATCTTGGCCCTCAAGATCAACGAACATGATTTAATCTCAAGTTCACTTAAATCTCTGAAGTGAAACTATGTAAACTCATATTACATTTGAAGTCACTTTTTCCCTAAAATAATGAAAAGTGCACTTTAATATTATAAAGTCACTTAATAAAATACATCTCACTTTAATAATATAAAGTCACATCATAAAGTCGCTTTAAAAACACATTTAATAAAGTAACATGATCTCATTAGTGAGACCCCATGTGCTTGGACCCTTGCACCTAGGCACATGATGCAGGAATACCTCCGAGCTACCAAAACTAACAGTGAGTTCTAACTTTTAACAATGGAATTAAAGTCTGTTATTATTAATGTTTCTGTCCAAGGATTAAAACCTGGTTGCCAAGGTCTCATAAACAAACATGTGCTGTCCCATAACCAAGTCTCTTTCTTCATGACTTGATCTTTGTCCATGGAAAACCAAGATGCAGAACCCTTTTCCCAGGGGTCAATGGTCACGAAATCTGATGGAAGGGCTTGCCAAGAATCTGATATCCATTTCCGAAGTTTTTTTTCAGAGATTTTGATATAATGGGGTACCTGGAATATAAGTGAAATAGGTATCTTTGTTCAGTAATTTATTTGGGCAAAAGCTATGTCTTGAAGGTTTATTTTGTTGTTCATTTGTTAATGTTAGATTTTGTATTACTCTGATTCATTTTTTTATCTCCTTTAACCCTCATTAGTGAAAATTTTCCTTCAAATCTCAAACTAGGGCTAAAACAATATATTTACTTTGTTTACTGAAATAACCACACATGAACTTCTTTACTAGTATGCAATGGAATATAAATAACTGAGAAACATTCACAACATCACATCACAATATAGACACTATTATTTTGGGTATGGAAATCCCCGAAAAAACCCAAGATGGGAAAACCGGTGCAGCAGTCAGATATGGAATTAATTATCAAGATATGGAACTTTTACAACCAACAAGTAAAATACACCCAACATGGCAAACTGAAAACCTCAGCAAAATCATTGGACAAGCCAGCGACAAAACCTAGCTACTATGCGTAGCTGTATGACCCTGTGTCAGCAGTACAACGTGCTGTACGGAAATCGTATGGATGCTGATGTCAACAGTACGGATTCGTACAAAACTGTATGACAACAGTACGAGCCTCTTGCTGGCTACTGCGCTGCTCCTCTGCGTGATCTGTACAGTGTCGGTTTGGGATGGTAAACCTGTCGTGCAGCTTCTGCTCCGTCTTTTATGCAAACTCCTATGTCTGACTTCTTTCTGTTTGTATCTTGTCTGTGTACTTGTGTGTATGTGTCCTCTGCACCAAATCTTCTTTTAACTTGATTGGCTAAGCAAAAACCCTAACCCTCACCATAGATCTATGGATGAGATCCTCCGGTGAGAATCAATGTTCAATATTAGATTATCCATCACTTAAGTATTTCACTTTTCACTTTAATAAAGTGATTCCATTAAATTCAAAATCAGATTAGAATAATTAAAGTATTTTCCTAAGTCAAAACTTGAAAATCACTTTAATAGATTTGGCTTCCAGTTTAATGTCTCTCTAGCATGCAATGACACATGCAATGCTAGAAGACCTTCCTTGTTGCTACTATTTAACACTCCCTCTCAACGAAGAAGCAATTCGGTAGAAACCCCAATTTATCCCTGAACTTCACAAAACTGTGTCTGCAAAGTGCATTGGTGAAAATGTTCGGCACCTGCTCATTTGTCTATATGTACTCCAACCGAATGGTTCCTCTTTGAACACAATCTCTCAAGAAGTGGTATTTGATGTCTGTGTTTGCTCCGGTCGTGGAACACTATATTTTCAAATAGCCTGAGGCCACTCTGATTGTCACAGTGAACTACTGTAGCCTCTAGCTCACACTCGAACAACCCTGAAAGTAACTTCCTCAGCGACATGCCCTCACAAGCAGCCAAAATGACTGCCATGTACTCAGCCTCTGCCGAGCTCAATGCAACTGACTTTTGCTTCCTTCTGAACGAAGACACAACACCTGATCCAATGCTGAAACAACAACCTGAAGTACTCTTCTTGTCCTCTACACATCCTACCCAGTCAACATCTGTGAAGCCTGCTAACTGTACACTTTCCTTGCACTCATAAACCAATCCATACTCCACTGTACCTCTAATGTAGTGAAGTATGTGCTTTGCAGCTGTCCAATGCACTCTCCGAGGGTCCACCATGAACTGGCTCAAAAAGTTGACTGCAAAGGTAATGTTTGGCTGTGTGTTGACCAGATACATAAGTGATCCGATAAGTTGACAATACAAGGTAGGATCAAATCCCTTTGATCCTGATGCATCAATCTTCCTCAAGTTGGAAACTAGAGCTATGGCCATAGGCTTGCAATCTTCCATCCTGAATCTTTTTAAGATCTCTACTGCATACTTCTCCTATCCAATGAAGGATCACCCATCTCTCTGCCAAACTTCCAAACCTAAGAAGTAGTGCATCAACCCAAGATCTTTCATCTCAAACTCAATTGCAAGGTTGGACTTGTAGTCTCCAATTAGCCTTTCATCTCCTGTAAGAAAGAGATCATCTACATATAAGACCAGTATGAGAGGCACCTCACTTGTCAAGAAATATAGGTTGTGGTCAACCTCACTCCGCTGAAATCCCATCTCTCGTAGATAGTTGTCTATCCTCGAGTACCATGCTCGAGGTGCCCGCTGGAGTCCATAAAAAGTTATATGGAGCATGCATACATGCGTCTCCCTGTTCTCCACATCAAACCCCTATGGCTGCTCAATATATACCTCCTCCTCTATGACTCCGTTGAGGAAGGCAGTCTTGACGTCTGTTTGATGGACTCGCCAACCCATCTCTGCTGCCAAAGAGATAATGGTTCGAATAGAAGAATACCTGGCAACATGGGCGAAGGTCTCCTCTTAATCAATAGTGTCCTTCTGTGAAAACCCCTTAGCTACGAAGCACGCCTTGTACTTTTCCACACTTTCGTCTGCTGCATGCTTTACCTTGTAGATCTGTCTTGATCCCACCACCTTTATACCTTCAGGCCTTGGCACACCTTCCTATACTTGATTCTTCATGATTGAGTCATACTCCTCAACCATGGCCTCCTGCCACACATCATGTTGTGCAACCTCCTCGAAACTAGAAGGTTCAGAGTTGATCAACTCTGTCATTGGTGCCATATAACTGAGTCTTAATGGTGGTTTGCTCCGTCTCATGGGGTTTTGTGGAGGATCCACCTGCCTGGAATCCTCAACTGTGGACCTAAACCACTTAGGCATTGGCATTTTTTTCTACCTGCTGCGGTTGCTAGATGTTCGTCTCCTGCTGCAGCTCATCCTACAAGTCAATGACTGAAGGATCTTGTCCACTTGATTCCCTTTGACTACCAGAACCTGTGCCTTGTGTCTGTACCTGTACCTGTACCTCTGGCTCCTCCAACTTGACCCCCGAATCCTGTGCTTGCTGCTGCTCTGCTGTTAAGTCCATAGATCTCCGTAAGGCCCTATCCTCATCAAACTGGACATCCGTGCTCACAATGATCCTCTTGCGAGTAGGTATGTATACTTTGTATGCCTTCGAATGTTGGAGTTTGTGCAACTTCAGAAGCTTTTCTTATTGTCTTCCTTCGGGAATTGAACTTGTTGTAATCATTCATACAAACTCTAGAAAGAACAATGTAAATCGTGGGGTGAAAAGCCAACAATAAAAGAAATAAATCAAAATGATAAACTATACAATTATATTTGCTCCCCCAAGTGAAGTCGGCCCCAGTTAAATTTTTAGTGGAAAAAACAGTATAAATAGGAGGCCCCCCTCATTATTTCAAACATAAACAACACATCAGCTCAGAGAAATGCGCAGGTCTCTGGGAAAGAGAGAAGTTCACATACACTGCAGAAGAAGACTGTTTTCAGGGTTTTCATCTTTGGAAAGCATTTCCATATTTTTCTTTTTCTTTCTTCATTGTACTCTGATCTCAGAATTATTATCTCTAGACGAAGGTTGCTGGGTTTTTTCCCATTTAGGTTTCCCAGCTGAAAAATACTCGTGTTATTGTTCTGTGCTTTGTCTATCTTCTAGTGATCCTATTGATAAATGCAATTAAGATATATCGCTATAATCTTAAGAAAATCTAACATGGTATCAGAGCAGCGCTAGAAGAAGCCATTGCCAGAACTCTGTCGACAACCTGTCGAAACTAGGGTTTCATCTTTCAAGGTCTTCACTCAACCTTTTGGTAGAAAAAGAGCCTTGGGAATTTCGTTCTAAGGAGGGCACATCTTTTGGTGAAGACAGAATTCAATTCTGAGAATTTTCAATTTTGACCTAATTCTGTAGCTACAACACAAATTGGGGTTTCCAGTTTTGACCTACTTTCTCCGTAGTTTTGGCTTGACTCTATCTCAAATCAACTCGCCTCTCTAGGGCGCATTTATCTGTGGAGTTAGTTTTCCAAAACTCCAACTTTAATTTTTGACCTAACTTCCAATAGGGTCTTGGATCCAGATCTGCAATCAAGATGATCAGCTTGAAGGTTGAAGATTGTTTGGAAGGGGCTTCCAACTTCATCCCTTGGAAGTCTAGGGTTCTTCTTCTACTAGAAGAAAATGACCTATTACAGTTTGTAAAGGAAATGGTCCCAGAACCAAAAGCTGAAGAAGACAAACCTCGCTGGAGAAAGAATGATGCCAAAGAAAGGAGGATTTTAGTGGACTCAGTTAGAGATCACTTGGTTCCTCAGATCTCAGAAAAGACGACGTTGAGGAGGATGTTCAAAACCCTAAAGAAGCTATTTGAACAGAGTCGTTGTTAGAATAATCAACCCATAGTTACCTACATTTGACATTAATTAATCATTTTTGTCTTATTACCTAGATTCCTAGATTCCATTCTGTGCTAGTTGCCTTTTACATGTTCTAGAAGTCAACACATGTTAAAACTGAGTCATGGAGCGCTTGGGAAACATCCTAGAAACCAATTTTAGCAAGCCTGCTTTATTTCTGATTCCCTAAAGCGCATATCTACTTTTTCTGAAAAGCTGCCTTGCTTTATCGCTGATTTAAGGCCAAAGGAAAAGCTAGTCTAGGTGTATCGGCATGGTTTTTTGCCCACATCATCCTCCCTCCTTCTGTCCAAATAAAAGCATGTATGAGTTGTCTTTCCATCCCTCTTTAGCTTGCCCACTTGACTTAGCAAATTCGTGAGCATCTTCATAGATTTGGAAATTGCTTTATGCACCTATGGGAGATTTGACTAGATTTGGTAAGCCTGCTTTTTGACTATTTCGAATGGCATCTTTATGCATTCGAACCTCTCATGTAATTATTTATTTGAGCAGCCTATTACTTCACAAGGTTGGCTATTATACACTTACTCAATACAGATTAGTGTTATGCTCCAATTTCAGTCTCCTTTTTGGTGTGAATTTTGTATGTTTGATTAGCAATTTTGTGAGTGTTATTGTTCTATTTCTTGGGTTCAATTTCCACATGGTATTAGAGCCTTTGTAGATCGATTTCTCTCCTTCCAAATTGTTATTGCAGGTTCGACATCTTGACTGGGAGTGCATTCTGCTGACTGGAG
The DNA here is from genome assembly GCA_001517045.1 of Pseudotsuga menziesii. Taxonomy (NCBI): domain Eukaryota; kingdom Viridiplantae; phylum Streptophyta; class Pinopsida; order Pinales; family Pinaceae; genus Pseudotsuga; species Pseudotsuga menziesii. The sequence continues at coordinate 52,492 of LPNX010503127.1, read as the reverse complement.
GGCACAACTACTGAGCTATGGACCAATCTCAGAAGATCATCTTGACTCCATTCAATTTATTTGACTCAAAAGATGAGATGGAGATATTGTTGAGAGCGAAAGGTCTCTACAGGGTGATTATGGCAACTAAGGCAGAGCCTAATGCAGCTGCAGAGAAAATTAAATGGCACAACAGGAGGGATGAGGCTTATGGTCTTTTGTGTTTGAGCATTTCAAGAGACCTCCTCTTCCATCTTGATGGATTGACATCATCTAATGAAGTGTGGGAGAAGCTTGAAGAGCTTTTTGGAAAGACAGATGAGATTAGAGGACATCAAATCGAGAATGAGCTGATCTCCTTGAGTCCCAGTAGCTTCGAATCATTGCAACTCTACTTTTCCAAGTTTAAGGCCCTTGTTTTGCAGCTAAAACAGTGTGGGATCGAAAAGAAGGAAGAGCAACTAGTCTTGGCCATACTCTGTAAGCTTGGTCTAGACTATTCAGTGTTTGTTTCGACCTTCCATGCCACCAAGTTGACAACACGAACCTGGAAGATGCCTAAGCTTGCAAAGTTCATGGAATCCCTCACACAGGAGCAAGATAAGTTGGTGATGATGGGCACCATCATACCTTCCAAAGACCAAGGTTTGGTTACTGGAGATTCAAGGGTGGATTCAAAAAGCAAGAAAAAAGCTAAAAAGCCACCTGAGCAAAAATGAGACAAGTCAAAGTCTCAAGAGGAGCCCCAAGGTTCCAAGAAGAACTCCCAGAAGAAGAAGAATAAAGGAGAATGAGCAAGTCCGCATACTGGAGTAAGGGCTATCGTCCTGAGAGCTCTTGTATGAAGAAGCAAATTGACATGTTGACCCAACTCCTTGGAGAAGAATAACATCTCTTCTTGATTGCTCAAAGAAGAAGGAAGGAGGATCAAATTCAGAAGACAGAGAGAGAGTACATGCCTTGGTTGCTGGCACATCAAGGTCACCTAACTTCATCATAGATTCTGGAGCTTCTAGACACCTGGTTTCGACAAAGGAGACATTCTCCTCTCTTTACATGTCGAAAGGTCCACCAATAGTTATGGGAGATGACACTCTCACTAACAGTTTGAGGAAGGGTAGGATTTATCTTGACCATGGTAGTTTCAATAATGTGTAGTATGTTCCAGGTCTTGCCTCTAATCTCTTGTCAGTGTATCAGATGACTCATACTGGGTCTTCAAAGAAGGTCATATTCTCCCTTGATGTTGTTGAAATCACTGAGATTTCGAATGGTAAAGTCATAGCAAAAGGTGTTGTTGATCACACTTCGAAGTTATACAAGTTTTCCCATTTTCTACCCTATTCAAACCCCTTTGCTCTTTTGATTCATGCTAATGAAGCAAGCAAGCTTTGGCATGAAAGATTTGGCCATTGTAACTACAAGTATCTTTCTGATTTGACTGAAAAAGATATGGTCATAGGGTTACCAAAGATCAAGTTTTTTAAGGGAGTCTGTCAAGGTTGTATCCTAGGAAAACACCCAGAGCACAAGTATGAGAAAGCTAGTCATGAGAGAACCTCTGCACCTCTTGAGTTGATCCACAGTGACATTGCTGGTCCGTTCCCGCTGGTCTATTCCCCCATATGTCCATGAGTCAAGCCATTAGAGGAAATTTGAGGTCTAAAATGGGCCTCCTAAGGAAAATAATAAAATAATAGTTAAAATAATAAAATAATAGTTATTAATTTTAGAGGAAGAATGAAAAAAACTACTTTTTGTGTTCCTATTTTTGACATATCTCCCTATGTTTTTACTCAAATTCTGAGCGGGAGAGATTGTTGGATGCGGAATTTGATTCTGCATCCAACGAGTACCTACACTGCATACTTTTGACGGACCCCGATACCCCAAAAACAAGAAATACCTGAAAAAACGTGATGATGAGGTATTTCTTGTTTTTGGGGCAGCGGAGTCCGTCAAAGGTATGCAGTGTGGGTACTTGTTGGATGCGGAATTAAATTCCGCATCCAACGAGCTCTCCTGCTTGAAATTTGTGTAAAAACACAGGGAGATATGTTGAAAATACGAACAAAAAAAGTAGTTTTCTTTTATGACAAATATGCAATTCAACCATTATGGTTGACTCATTTTATTGAAATTCTATTGGTTCTTGAATTCCAACTCACAAAATTTATTGTTGGTGCGTTTTCTTATAAGGCCAATTTTAGGCCCCAAATTTCCTCTGATGGTTGTATCCTAGGAAAACACCCAGAGCACAAGTATGAGAAAGCTAGTCATGAGAGAACCTTTGCACCTCTTGATTTGATCCACAGTGACATTGCTGGTCCATTCCCCCATTTGTCCATGAGTCAAGCCAAATATGCACTCACCTTCATAGATGACTTTTCCAGGTATTGTTGGGTTCTCTTCCTCAAGCATAAGTTTGAAGTTTTTGACCTCTTCAAAGTCTTTAAAGCCTTGGTTGAAAACCAGTCTGGGAGGAAACTCAAGATCGCTAGATCTGACAATGGTGGTGAGTATGTCAAGTCTGAGTTCATCCAGTATTGCAAGGATGCAGGTATCCAGATGCAACATTCTATCCCTTACACACTACAACAAAATGGTGTTGTTGAGAGGAAGAACAGATCACTCAAGGAGATGGCAACTTGTATGATGGAGGCTAAAACTTTGCCACATGACTTGACATATGAAGATGCAACACATGATCCAAGATGGCAAACGGCCATGAAAGAAGAATTGAGCTCGCTCCAGAAGAACAACGCTTGGGAACTGGTTGATCTTCCCCCAGGGAGGAAGCTAGTTCAATGTAAGTGGGTCTTCAAGTCTAAGTTTGCTGCTGATGGTTCACCTTTGAAATATAAGGCAAGATTGGTAGCCAACGGCTACTCACAAGTACATGGTATTGACTACAATAAAACCTTTGCACTAGTGGCAAAGATGGACTCCATAAGGCTAGCTCTAGCCATTGCAGCTTCGAAGCAGTGAGAAGTACATTACATGGATGTGAAGTGTGCTTTCTTAAATGGAGATCTCACTGAAGAAATTTACATACAACAACCTGAAGGGTTTGTTTCTAATCCATCTTTAGTGTGTGGGTTAAAGAAATCATTGTATGGGCTCAAGCAAGTCCCCAGGGCTTGGTATGCCAAGATTGATGGCTTTCTGCTGTCAATGAGTTTTGTTTGCAGCAAGTATGATCCTAATGTCTATTTGAAGCTGATTCATGGATCTTTGATGATGATTGTTTTGTATGTGGATGACCTACTGATTACAGGAAGTTCAAAGAAAGAGATTTCCTCCTTGAAGGATGCAATGAACTATGCATTTTCTATGACAGATTTGGGATTGTTGAGCCAATTCTTGGCTCTCGAAATTGCTCAATCCCAACGTGGAATCAAAGTACATCAGTCCAAGTATGCTTCAGATTTGCTCATCAAGTTCAACATGAAAGATTGCAAGCCAAACAAGACTCCCTTTTTTTCAGGAGTTAAGCTTGAAGAAGTGGGTTCTTCTCCTATGGTAAATAATACACTGTATAGGCAGTTGATTGGGTGTTTGCTTTATCTTACACACACTCGACCTGATTTATCTTATGCAGTTAGTGTAGCTTCGAGATATATGGATCAGCCTCATGAGATCCACTGGAGAGCAGCCAAGAGGATCCTATACTTTGTTCAAGGAACAAGAACTCATAGGATCTTCTACAATGCAAAATCTGATCTTGATTTGATTGGATTTACTGGCAGTGGTTGGGCAGGTGACAACACAGATCGAAAGTCTACATCAGGATATGTGTTCATGCTTGCAGAAGGGCCAATCAGTTGGTCAAGCATGAGGCAGAGTGCCATAGCACTCTCATCTACAGAAGCAGAGTATAGGGAAGTTGCAAATGCAACAACTCATTGTTTATGGCTGGAAGGGATACTTGGAGAATGTGGCTTCGAATAAGAGTTTTCAACTATTATCTACTGTGATAATTAGAGCACCATTTGAATCTGCATGATCCAGTTCAGAGACACCGAACCAAGCACATTGAGATCCATATGCACTACATCAGACAACTTGTGCATAATAGTACCATTGTTCTACTCTTTTGTGCATCTTTAGAACAAGTAGCAAACATCTTCATCAAATTTTTTGTGAGAAGACCTTCAACAATCTCAAAGCAGTGTTGGGGATTGCTGATCATGCTGTGAAGCATGATTGATGACAAGATTTCCAAATTTTGTTTTTCCTGTCCATGTTTAAGGGAGGATTTTCCCATTGGGTTTTTGCCTCTTTCCTTGGTTATATGGACAAGCAGTATGTAAAAGGTGACTAAGCCTTGTTGCTAGGCCCTATAGTTTTCTGACATTTACTCATAAAGTCAGGCTTAAAGGGGGGTGTTAGAATAATCAACCCATAGTTACCTACATTTGACATTAATTAATCATTTTTGTCTTATTACCTAGATTCCTAGATTCCATTCTATGCTAGTTGCCTTTTACATTTCCTAGAAGTCAACACATGCTAAAACTGAGTCATGGAGCGCTTGGGAAACATCCTGGAAACCAATTTTAGCAAGTCTGCTTTATTCTTGATTCCTTTAAGCGCATATCTGCTTTTTCTGAAAAGATGCCTTGCTTTATAGTTGATTTAAGACAAAAGAAAAAGCTAGTCTAGGTGTAACTGCCTTGTTTTTTGTCCACATCCTCCTCCCTCATTTTCTCCAAATAAAAGCATGTATGAGTTGTCTTTCCATCCCTCTTTAGCTTTCCCACTTGACTTAGCAAATTCGTGAGCATCTTCATAGATTTTGAAACTGCTTTATGCACCTATGGGGGATTTGACTAGATTTGGTAAGCTTGCTTTTGACTATTTCGAATGGCATCTTTATGAATTCGAACCTCTCATGTAATTATTTATTTGAGCAGCCTATTACTTCACAAGGTTGGCTATTGTACACTTACTCAATACAGATTAGTGTAATGCTCCAATTTCAGTCTCCTTTGGTGTAAATTTTGCATGTTTGATTAGCAATTTTGTGAGTGTTATTGTTCTATCTCTTGGTTCAATATCCACATGGTATCAGAGCCTTTGTAGATCGATTTCTCTCCTTCCAAATTGTTATTGCAGGTTCGACATCTTGACTGGGAGCGCATTTTGCTGACTGGAGGGCACAACTACTGAGCTATGGATCAATCTCAGAAGATCATCTTGACTCCATTCAATTTCTTTGACTGGAAAGCTGAGATGGAGATATTGTTGAGAGCGAAAGGTCTCTACAAGGTGATTATGGCAACTGAGGCAGAGCCCAATGCAGTTGCAGAGAAAATTAAATGGCACAACAGGAGGGATGAGGCCTATGGTCCTTTGTGTCTGAGCATTTCAAGAGACCTCCTCTTCCATCTTGATGGACTGACATCACCTAATGAATTGTGGGAGAAGCTTGAAGAGCTTTTTGGAAAGACAGATGAGGTGAGAGGACATCAAATCGAGAATGCGCTGATCTCCTTGAGTCCCAGTAGCTTCGAATCATTGCAACTCTACTTTTCCAAGTTTAAGGCCCTTGTTTTGCAACTAAAACAGTGTGGGATCGAAAAGAAGGAAGAGCAACTAGTCTTGGCCATACTCTCTCAGCTTAGTCATGACTGTTCAGTGTTTATTTTGACCTTCGATGCCACCAAGTTGACAACATGAGCCTGGAAGATGCCCAAGCTTGCAGAGTTCATGGAATCCCTCACAGATGAGCAAGATAAGTTGGTGATGATGGGCACCATCAAACCTTCCAAAGACCAAGCTTTGGTTGTTGGAGATTCAAGGGTGGATTCAAAAAGCAAGAAAAAAGCTAAAAAACCACCTGAGCAAAAGAGAGACAAGTCAAAGTCTCAAGTGGAGCCCCAAGGTTCCAAGAAGAACTCCCAGAAGAAGAAGAATAAAGGAGAAATGAGCAAGTGCGTAGAATGTAGTAAGGGCTATCATCCTGAGAGCTCTTGTATGAAGAAGCAAATTGACATGTTGACCCAACTCCTGGAGAAGAATAACATCTCTTCTTGATTGCTCAAAGAAGAAGGAAGGAGGATCAAATTCAGAAGACAGAAAGAGAGTACATGCCTTGGTTGCTGGCACATCAAGCTCACCTAGCTTCATCATAGATTCTGGAGCTTCTAGACACATGGTTTCGACAAAGGAGACATTCTCCTCTCTTTACATGTCGAAAGGTCCACCAATAGTTTTGGGAGATGACTCTCTCACTGACAGTTTGGGGAAGGGGTGTATGATTGATCTTGACCATGGTAGTTTCAATAATGTGTTGTATGTTCCAGGTCTTGCCTCTAATCTCTTGTCAGTGTATCAGATGACTGATACTGGGTCTCCAAAGATGAACCCATCGATCCCATTGATCCATCGAACCCATTGATCCCATTGATCCCATCACGATGAACCCATTGATCCCATCGATCCCATTTATCTAGTCACGACAATTGATATATCCGAAGATATGACAGTAAGTCGGAAAAGACCTAGATGGGCACAACAGACCTTACAGGATGCAGAGGGGCATGAAGCTCCAGATGGCACTTTCCGAGAAAGCAAAAGACTTTAGGGTTTCTCCAGTTATGTCGCATTGATGAGTCATATCATTAACTCAGAACCCACCACTTATGAACATGCATCCAGACACCAAGTTTGGAAGGATTTCATGGTGGAAGAATATCAATCCATCATGAAGAATGATGTGTGGGAGATTGTAATGAGACCCGAGGGGAAGTTAGTTGTAACTTCCAGATGGCTATACAAAATCAAACATGGAGTAGATGGGAGTATTGAAAAATACAAGGCCATATTTGTTGCCAGAGGGTTCTCTCAGAAGGAGGGAGTTGATTATGATGAGACATTTGCTCCTATGGCTCGATACACTTCCATAAGATCGATCATTGCTATTGCTTCAGCTATGGGATGGAAGTTGCATCAAATGGATGTCAAGACTGCCTTTCTCAATGGTATTATTGAGGAAGAAGTATATATTGAACGACTAGAAGGGTTTGTTTTCCATGGAAAGGAGTCTCATGTATGCAAGCTGAAAAAGGCGTTATATGCACTCAAGCAAGCACCTCGTGCTTGGTATGGACGGATAGACGGATTCCTGGTGAGTCTGGGATTCACTGAGTGATGCAGACCCCAACCTTTACTACAAGGATGTGAATGAGGAGTCACTGATTTTGGTACTATATGTTGATGACTTGTTTATTACCGGAAATGAGAAACTTATCTTATGGTGTAAGAAGAAACTTGCCTCTGAGTTCGAAATGAAGGATCTTGGATTGATGCTCTACTTCTTGGTATTAGAAGTATGGTAGAGGCAAAAAGAGATTTTCCTAGGACAAGGAAAATACACCATAGATATACTAAAGAGATTCAGAATGTTGGACTGCAAATCCATAGCTACTCCGGTGGATGCAAATTTGAAGAAGCCGAGGGATGCTGCTTCAGATTCAAATTTGATTGATCCCACTATGTATCGCCAGTTGATTGGGTCCTTGATGTATCTCACAAACACTAGACCAGATATTTGTTTTGCTGTGAATGCTCTTGATTAGTTCATGTGCGAACCGAGGCAGATTCACTGGATTGCTGCAAAACATGTGCTCAGATACTTACATGGCACTGTGGGATATGGGCTACAATATGATTCAAAATGTGACTTGAAATTCTAAGGGTATACAGACTCAGATTGGGTTGAATTCTCTACTGATAGGAAGAATACTTCAAGGTATTGTTTCAGTCTGAGTTCTGTAGTTATTTCCTGGTGCAGTAGGAAGCATAATTCAGTATCTTTCAGAACTGCAGAGGCTGAGTATATGGTTGATATTTCAGCAACCCGACAAGCAGTTTGGCTTCGTAAACTTCTTGCAGGATTGTTTGGCCAGATTCCAGAGCCAACCGTGATTCACTGTGATAACCGGAGTTGTGTGTAGATGTTAGTGAATCCTGTATTTCATGACAAGTCAAAGCACGAGACTGCAGATGTTCTCACCAAGCCTCTTCCCAAGATGAAATTTGAATACTATCCCGGAAGACTTGGAGTAGAAGAGAATGTATTTCTCCTTGAGAGGGGAGAGATGGCTGAGAGATACTTACCATATCGTTGCCCAAGTACCTCTTCTCCTCCCGGTTCTTAGCCAGGTGTGGGAGAAATCCCATAAGCAGATAAGATAGACATGTAGTAGATGGTCGAGTTCACACAGGTGCCTCTGCTCGTCCAGGTAATTAGCCAGGTATGGGAGAAATCCCATTGGCAGCTGAGTCAGACAGGTAGCAGATGGTCATGTGATTGCACAGGTACCTCTACTCGTTCAGTTTCTCAGCCAGGTATGGGAGTACCCCATCAACAGATGAGACGAACAGGTAGTAGATGGTCGTGCACGTGTGCTCATCCAGGATCTCTATCCAGGCATGGTAGTATTCCATCAACAATAGAGACGGATAGGTAGCATATTATTTTCTCTTAGACATCTGGATAGAACAACTTCATAAAGACAAACTTCAATACATTTAGAGCTATGTTGCACAAGTTTCTGGAACCCGGGTACGTAGGGTACGCAGACACGAGTATTCGATACGGCTAGAAGCTTCGCCCAAATTTGCAAGAAACGTAGGGTTGGGAGCGACAATAATATATATTAATTTTTTTAAAATATATTAAAAAAAATAAAGTTAAAAAACACATAATTGATTAATTTCATAGCTTAAACTACATTATCCTCTTAATCCTCTAGTAGTGTCATGAAATTCATTTTTTTAAAATTTGCTCACTCCTTTAGGTCCACATTATACAAATCTCACTGTAATCTCACATTGATCGTAAGAGTTCTTAGTATTTGGGTGCCTTTGCATTTTTTTTTATGGTAACTACTACTTACTTATAATTTGAATTGACTTGATTGTTTTAAGTTCAACTAACAAACTTTCAAATCTTTTGGTATCTTGAATTTGATATGGTTTATGATCCTAAATTGCTATATCAGTCAGTATGAATAACATAAGCTAGCTATAATCATTTGAGATATCAATTAAAGTAGTTCAATATCTTAGTATTGTAAAAAATTCATGTATATTCACTTAAGAGCACTTGCAACATATATTGAGTGTGAATGGATTTAAACATTTAAGAAGTGTGGGCCCTCTTTATTTATATAACCTTGAAAATAAAAAAATGGCATTATTGATAGATTCAATTGAAATTTTTGTTATTTGTGATTTCTTGACACAATAAACTTGGATCATTCAATTGATTTTCAACACTTTTCTTATGATTTTGGCCTCCGCATGGTCAGGAGCTTGTAGAAACTCCCAATAAAAAGGGAGCGACAAAAGAAAGTTCCCAAAAAGCTCCCGAAAAGCTCCCAAGTTCCCAAGGAAGCTCCCATAAAAAAGGGGACGTTTCGTACCAACTCCCAAGCTCCCAGGAGCGGGGAAACGTCGGGTACGGGTTACCAAAATCCCGGGAGCGGTACTCGTGCAACTATGATTTAGAGATGATGGAGGCAGTATAGATATACAGATGAAACCCAGATGATCATGATGCCGATGAAGACCGAAGAATACCTTCCTTGTTGAGAGGGAGTGTTGGAGTTTGTGCAACTTTAGAAGCTATTCTTATTGTCCTCCTTCGGGAGTTGAACTTGTTGTAATTATTCATACAAACCCTAGAAAGAACAATGTAAATCTTGAGGTGGAAAGCCAGCAATAAAAGAAATAAAATAAAATAATAAGTTATAAAATTATTTTGCTCCCCCAAGTGAAGTCAGCCCCAGTTAAATTTTTAGTGGGAAAACAATATAAATAGGAGGCGCCCCTCTTTACTTCACACAACAACAACACAACAGCTCAGAGATGTGCGCAGTTTTCTGGGAAAGAGAGAAGTTTGCATACACTGCAGAAGAAGAATATTTTCAGGGTTTTCATCTTTGGAAAGAATTTCCATATTTTCTTTTTCTTTCTTCATTGTGCTTTAATCTTAGAATCATTATCTTTAGACGAAGGTTGCTGGGTTTTCTCCCATTTGGGTTCCCAGGTGAAAAATACTTGTGGTATTGTTCTGTGCTTCGTCTATCCTCTAGTAATCCTATTGATAAATGCAATTAAGATATAATGCTATAATCTTAAGAAAATCTAACATCGAAGTCTTGCTGTAACCAACAAGTAACCCCTTCTCTCTATAAGGGTCCAGCTTCTTCCTAGTGTAAGCATGAACTTGACAATAGCAGACACTCCCAAATATGCGAATGTGACTCACATCTGGCCGAGTGCCTGTGAAGACCTCCTCGGGTGTCTTCCTCCCCAAAGCTGTGTAGGGACACATGTTCTGAATGTATACTACAGTCCTGTATGCCTTAGCCCAAAGGAATAGTGGTAATCCATGATAAAAAAGCATGGACTTGGCTGTTCCTACCATAGTCTTGTTCTTTCTCTCTGCCACTCCATTTTGCTATGGGGTATGAGGCACAATGTGCTACTTCTTGATCCCCTTTGCTGAACAATACTCCAAGAACTCATTGGAGGTGTACTCTCCCCCATTGTCTGTTCTCAAAACACGGATCTTTCTTCTTGTCTCATTTTCAACAAGAGTCTTGAACTCCCGAAATCTCTCAAAGTCCTCCTACTCGTCCTTAAGGAAATAGATCCAGGTCTTCCTGGAATAGTCATCAATGAAGGTCACGCAATAATTGTAACCACTAAAAGAATGGACACACATAGGTCCGCAAACATCTGAATACACTAAGTCCAAGGGCCCCTTAGACTTGTGCTCACTCTGCGAGAAAGGATTCCTGATGTTCTTCGCCAACGCACAACCCTTGCAGTGGTTTGTTTCTCCTCCTGAACCCGAGGAACTCCAATGACAGCCTGTCTCAAGTGCCTTAGTGCTCCATGGTGTAAGTGTGCCATCCTCCTATGCCACAACTCACCTTGATTGCTGTTGCTGCTGACTAGAGCCTTTGCAGGCTCAAAGTGTAGTCTATACACCTTCCCGCTCTTAATCCCAATCACCTGATCCAAGCTCCTATCTGACCCCTTGGGCCTGATGTACACTCTACGGTCTTCGAATTTCAACTGAAATCCCTTGTCCTCCAAAGCGGAGACTGATATGAGGTTCTTGGTCAACCTCGAAACATATAACACATTAGCAAAACTGAGGGGCTTGCCAGACTCCCTCTGAAATGAAACAGTTCCAACTCCCTACGCCTGATACCGTGCATCATCACCTAGCTCAACCTGGATACCTGTTCCACCCTCCTGCAAGTCCTTAAAGAATCTTTTCTTCTAGCCATATGACTAGATGCTACACTGTTGATGTACCAGATATTGCTAGCTATGGTGCTTGCCAGGCAAGCTATTTAGGAAAACGCCTCATCGAAATTCTTGCTGAAATCCTCCACCTTTGCATATCCGACCATTTGAGTGTTGCTCTTGTTCTTTCTGTCTGGGCACTAGGAGGAAAAGTGTCCCTGCTTGTGGCAGATAAAACACTTGACCTTTGACATGTCAAGGTTCTTCTTACCACCCTTCTTCCTCTTTGCCTTGCCCTTGCTCTTCCCTGTCAGGTCTAGCGCCTCGTCATCAACAATTTGTGGGGCACTGCTGGATGAGCTTGATTCTTGACCCATGTGGGTCTCTTCCTACACAAAGTCATCCCACAATCTCCGCCAATCAAGGAGCTTCTCCGTAGCCACACCATCCTTGACAAAGGTGTCCCATGGCTTAGAAAAGCCATTGAGGGCTATCCAAACTAGCTCCTCATCCTCAGTCTTAGAACTAACAACTCCAACCTTGTCCTTGATTTGTGTGAGCCTTGTGAGATAAGGCACCACTCCTTCTCCCTTGGCCATCTTGGTGATGCACATCTTCTCTTGTAGCACCATTTTCCGGTTTTCATTCTTGCTCTGGTACAGACTTTACAAGGCCATCCACATCTTCGATGCGGTCTTCTTCCTGTAAAGGTGAGGGACTATGTGGTGCTTCACCCCATCCAAGATGATCATCACGGCTCTGGAATCAATCTTCTTCCAAGCTACTAAATCTGCCGGATCCGTGGGCACAACCTTCGTGGAGTCAATGTGCTCCTTTGCATCACTGACATCCAGGATTCTTGTGATCCTTTCTTTCCATGTAGGAAAGTTCTGAGCCCCCTGGAGTCTATCCTCAACTCTGAACTACACAGCCATACTGAAGTGTACTTGTCAAACTCTAGATTTGCAATCTAGGTTTGTGCCTTCAAATAGATCTGCCCCTGATCTATCATCGTTGTTGCAAATCTCTTAGCTTTAGCTCACCAGAGCTTTGATACCATGTAAATTTTCTTTCAAAGCTCGAACTAGGGCTAAAACAATATATTGAATTTGTTTATTGAAATAACCACATATGAACTTCTTTACTAGTTAGTAGTATGTAGCGGAATATAAATAACTGAGAAACATTCACAACATCACATCACAGTATAGACACTATTATTTTGGGTATGGAAGCCCTCGAAAAAATTTAAGACGGGAAAACTGGTGCAACAGTCAAATACTGAATTTTATTATCAAGATATGGAACTTTTACAACCAATAGGTCAATTACACCTAACTTGGCAAACTGAAAGCCTTAGCAAAATCGCTGGACAACCTAGCAGCAAAACCCAGACTTTGCACAGTTGAACGCCTTGGTTGTACGACCCTGCGTCAGCATTACGACTTGCTGTATGAAAATCGTATGGATGCTGACATTAGTAGTGCGGATCCATACGGGACTGTACGGTAGCAATACGATCCTCTTGCTGGTTGCTGCGCTGGTCCTCTACGTGATCTGTACAGTCTCGGTTTGGGCTGGTGAACTTGTCGTGCAGTTGCTCCTCTGTCTTTTCTGCAAACTCCTCTGTCTGACTTCTCCTTGTTTGTATCTTGTCTGTGCACCTGTGTGTACGTGCCCTCTCTACCAAATCTCCTTTTAACTTTATTGGCTAAGCGAAAACCCTAACCCTCACTAAAGAGCTTTGGATGAGATCCTTTGGTGAGAATCAATGGCCAAGATTAGATTAGCCATCATTTAAATATTTCACTTTTCAATTTAATAAAGTGATTCAATTAAAGTCAAAATCAAACTAGAATAATTAAAGTATTCCTAAGTTAAAACTTAGGAAAATCACTTGAATAGATTTGGCTTCCAGAATAATGTATCTCTAGCATGCAAGGACACATGCAATGCTAGAAGACCTTCCTTGTTGCTGCTATTTAACAATTAGTTTTGTACTACTTTTAGAGTATAAATTTTAAAGAGCTATGCAAATGAAGCGAATATTTATTCACTTCACACAATCAATATTACCAAAACACCTGGAATATTTGATAAGCTATTAATAGGACAAATATATATATTGATAATTGGATAGATAAAAAGATGTTTTACAAGAATTAGTGTCAGGTATTTTATACCCTAAGTGGTAAGGGGGGTGACTTTTCAAGTCATCTCTTGAGTAATTAATTAATTACCCTACTTAACCTACTTAGTATTTAAATGTTAATATTTATAACATTTATATTTGTTGCGTCTGGGTACCTGTGTGTACGTGTCCTCTCCACCAAATCTCCTTTTAAGTTTATTGGCTAAGTGAAAACCCTAACCCTCATTATAGAGCTACGGATGAGATCCTCTCGTGAAAATCAATCGCCAAGATTAGATTAGCCATCACTTAAATATTTCACTTTTCACTTTAATAAAGTGATTCCATTAAAGTCAAAATCAAATTAGAATAATTAAAGTATTTTCCTAAGTCAAAACTTAGGAAAATCACTTTAATAGATTTGGCTTCCAGTTTAATGTATCTCTAGCATCAAGGACACATGCAATGCTAGAAGACCTTCCTTGTTGCTGCTATTTAACAATTAGTTCTGTACTACTTTTAGAGTATAAAGAGTTATGCAAAAGAAGGAATTTTATCAGTATATTGGGTAATTTACACCCATAGCTCTTTATGTCAATCTAAAGTTACAAGAGGTATTTTATGGGTACATCATGAAGAGATGAAGCAATCTCCCTTATATATTTTATCTTGAAGTTGATTATTTATTCTTCTCTATCTCTCTCTCTCTAATTAAAAAAAAAAGTTTGAAACATTTCTACTTTAGGATTTAATTGCAAATTCAGAGCTTTTCATGTCTGTTTGGAGCAATATGCAAAACTTAAATTATAAATTGATCTGAATCCAGGATGCAAATCCAAGGGCAACTTAAACATGTTGGGCTGATTAAGTATTGGGAGTTGAAGCATGAACAGCAATAAAATAAATAATAAACAAGATTCACACAAAGCAACACAGAATGTAACTGTGTTTGCATTAAAGTGTAGGAGTTTTGTACAACGTTTTGTGAAAGAGAGTGTGAGATAGAAGGGAGAAGAAGTTAATAACTAACTATTCTATGCCTTATGTTTGATGCCATTATTTGTATCATACAGAGTATACAGATTAACACATTAAAGTTACGATAAAATCTGTTCGGTTCTATAATTGAAGACAGTGTTATCGGAACCGGACCGGAACCGGCAAAACCGGCAGGTCTGACCGGTTTACAGGGTTGGTCGGTCCGGTCAGCAAAAAAAATCATAAAACCGGATTTTTTTCCAAACCGGGTACGGAACCGGCCAAAACCAGTCAAAACTGGCCAAACCGGCCAGTCTGGACTGGGGACTAACGAAACTCAATTTAAAAAAAAAACCAAAAGATAAAACTTTCCTGATGTACTTTGGAGCCTCTTTGTTAATGTTCTTTGGTTCAGAACCTCAGAGATGTATTGCACTAGGTGCTATCTTGGATATTTGCTATATATATGAGAAACTTTGCATATTCTGTATTAATGGTTTGGATTCATATGTATGCACATGAATAGATATGTTTTTTACAAAATATGAATATTTTATGTATTTTTAAGTCAACCGTTTTTTTACCTGGTTTTTTGCCGGTTCCGGTCCTGTTCACATTTTGGGCTTCGCCGGTTCGATGACCAGTCCGGTTCTGATAACATTGATTGAAGATGAGGTGTTTGGTTGTTTTCTTTGTGGGCTGCATTGTCCATGTATTGGAGTGCATGCTGTTGGGCTTCCATGATGGTCATGGTGATGGTTGGTATTCCTGGTTCTGGGCATGCAGGTGCTGAGTTGTGCGCACGGATATAAAAAACGGACATAGGCTGTTGAGTGTATGTGTGGACATTTGAACTTGGCATGCATTGAGGTTGTCTGGCCTCACAAGGGGTGGAGCCTCTTGATCCCAAAAGAGGAAGTAGAAACCAAAGCTGGCTTGGTTGGACGAGGCCAGTGTAGGTGATGGGTGCATTCTGATGTGTGTCAGACTGTGGTATGTGGGCTTGAATCATGAACGGTACGGGGATGTCACTGAACCAAGTACCACCATATGCTATCAATCTTTTGTATTTCAGTAACATAACTGAGAAGAAATTTTGCATTTTTATAGGGTTAATATTGTTGTAGAGCTTCAAAAATTGTCCTCTTGATGATTTATGTATTTTAGTCTTGAGTTATACCTAAATTAAAATTATCTTCTTCCATTTATTTTTACTATCATATTGTGCCCCTTTGGACACAAGTGTTTATGCACATAATCTTTGAACATTGTTGTCTGTGGTCTCTTCGCTGTTGGTGCATATAGAGGTTATTGTCTAGTGTATATATACTCGTAATTCTTCATTTGTTTACTCAATGTCTGAACTAAAAGAGAATATCTCTTGCACATGATGAAATGCTCCTTATTGAGACTACCTGATTGTTTGACGCATTGATGATACTTCGCATGTTGTCCATTCTGATATAATTTTTCTGTTCATGTTCTGATTACTGGATCGAGTTTACTTTGATTGTGTTGTGGCACCCACTTGTTAATCCTTCCCAATGCATGAGTAGCAGGTAGGATAGCACTCATGTGTAGTACAAGGACCTGTGGAAATGTTGTGAAAGCACTTTATCATTTAGAGAGACTAAATTGGTCTGGTGCATTTTTATTTTTGGCTTGTGAGAAGTGGTAATTTATATTTTAAGTCGGGCATAATGAGATACCAAATTTGGCATTGTATTTGGATTATAATTTGTTCATTTTTATTTATGTTAATGTGCAGGCTGGCAGGATAGTGAAGCAAATATACTCAGTCTTGCCAATATACGATAAAATTGTTCCTGCTTTGCTTGATGTGGGTGTTTTCAAGTTGCCTGAAGTTTGTTCATTTACCTTGGGGGTGCCTGTTGGTCCTATGTTGGCCAAACCTACGAAAGGAGTTTCGGAAATTTTGGATAAATTTCAGGACATGAAATTTACTTGCGAGTATAAATATGATGGGGAGCGTGCACAGGTAAGTGTTTTTTGGCTGAAGGCCATTTATGTTATGTTGTTCACTCACAATTCTGATGATTTAATATTCTTCCCAAATATGTGGAGGTAGATTCACTACATGGAAGATGGGTCTGTTGAGATTTACAGTCGGAATGCTGAGCGTAATACCGGGAAGTTTCCAGATATTATAGATTTTATTGGAAGGTAAGTTTTTATGAAGGTAGATTTTCGTTTAATTCATTGCAATGCTAGTAATATGTTATGCCATGCCCTTTGTTCTGTCTGTTGCAATGATCCTGGACTTCCTAGGAAAGCATGTGCAATTTTTCTGGAGAGGTTCCAACTTTGAGTTTTGTTTGCAATACATTTAAATGTATGTTGCCTGATTCAAAATGTCTCTTATTCATTAGATGAGTTTTTATTATTATTTGTTTTCAAGGGTAAAATGGGATCCTTGCCTAGGTTGAAACTGCTCATATTCATTAGAAGTTATACATGTTTGTTATCATGGGTTAGATTTTGTTAGTAAAATATAGAGATGTGGTTTTATGTCTCAATTATCTCAGTTGCTTTAGGTTTTTTAATCTACATTTTACTTTCTCTGTGGTTATTGTTATGTTCATACTAGATCATATCTTCAATATGGTATTCATCATAATGTACATGTTCAGATTATTACCGTTGGAATGTTCAATTAAAGAGGTTTTTATGATATTAACTTATAAATACACTTTGACAAAAAGATTTACAAATTGGATGTTTTCTGGTTAGATTTGTTACTAGACATAAAACAATGCCATGTATGGTCTGTTTTGAAATGGGGGAATGTTGATTTATGGATACCTATGCATTACATTTGTTAATAATTTGTGCTAGATAAGCGGAGAAAAAAGTTTGGGAATGCTTTGTTATTTCTTTTGCTTAGTTGAGCACCCCTTTAAATGTTTGTGGCTAAGAATGAATATTTTAAGTGTTGGAATTTGTGCAACGTCAGAGGTTATTCTTATTGTACTTGTATTGTATTTCCTTGTATCTCCTACGGGAGATTATATTCATGTAAACCCTAAATGAATCAATGTAAATCCCGAGGAAAGAATACACAAGAAAAGAATAAAAATAAATCTATTTTGTATTTCCCCAAGGTAGGTCGGCCCCAATCAAACTGTCAAGTTGGCCCCAATATTTTTTCACTTGGAAATCAGCATAAATAGGAGACGCCCCTCATTATTTCATTCAGTCACAGCAAGTTGCTCCAACAGAAAAAGGTACACCACTGCAGCCAAGGGGAGTGTTTTATGGGGTTGTATCTTAGAGAGACATTTTCTCTTTCTTTCTTCTTGTCTCTGTTCTCAGGAGCTATTATCTCTATACGAAGGTTGGCTGGGTTTTTCCTGATTGGGTTTGCCACGATAAATTCTTGTGTTCTTTGTTTTCGTGGTTTGTCTTTCTTCTAGAGATCCTATTGTTTATTTGCAATTAAGTTATATTGCTATAATTTTGTAAAAACTAAGATGGTATAAGAGCAGTTCTGGAAGAGGCCATTGCCGGAAGCTAGGGTTTGACCTCTTGGCCTTCCCTCATCTCTTCAGCAGAAAAAGAGTTGTGGAAACTTTGCTCTTGGGGAGGCGCATCTTTTGGTGGAAGAGAATCAATTTTGGAGAAGTTTAAATTTTAACTATGGGACACTGCGCGATATAGAGTTAACATTTGCAGATGTAAATGTGCTTGCATGGCACAATAATTCTAGCATGAACACAACAAAAGTGATAGGTGTAAGGGAGGAAAGATTGTATTGTATGAGCACTCTACTAGCTCAAGCTTTAGTCCATGATTCCACTAACTTCAATGAGCTATGGCACAGAAGACTAGCTCATCTAAACCATCAAGCTCTCCCAACATTAAGGAACATGGTGATAGGTCTACCAATGCTTTATGTAGACCATGATGGTGTATGCAGAGGATGTGCACTTGGTAAGAATACCAATGGTTCCTTTCCAAAAAGTGAAAGTAGATCCAAGGGAATATTGGATCTAGTCCAGTCTTACTTATGTAGACCCATGACAGTTACTTCATTAGGTGGTTACAACTACTATGTAACATTTATTGATGATCACTCACGAAAGATGTGGATATACTTTCTCAAGACTAAGGAATTCGAGGAAGTACTCAGCAAATTCAAGGAATTCAAAGCACAAGTTGAGAATTTGTCCAGAAAAAAGAATTAAGATCTTGAGATCTTACAATGGTGGAGAATATACCTCTACAAAATTCAATGATTTTTGCAAGGAAGCAAGAATTAAGAGAGAGCTCATAGTTCCCTACAACCCTCAACAAAATGGCGTTGCAGAATGGAAGAAGTGAACAGTTATGGAGGAAGCCAAAGCCATGATACATGACCAGAGACTACCAATGTTCTTATGGGCAGAAGCATCCAGAACAACTGCTTATGTACAAAACATATACCCTCATAAAGTCTTGAAGAACATGACTTGAAAGAAGCCTTCACAAGAGTGAAGCTAGAAGTGGGCCACCTTCGTATCTTTGGTTACCCAATCTACATTCATGTATGCAAGGAT
Source organism: Pseudotsuga menziesii (assembly GCA_001517045.1). NCBI lineage: Eukaryota > Viridiplantae > Streptophyta > Pinopsida > Pinales > Pinaceae > Pseudotsuga > Pseudotsuga menziesii. The sequence goes on along the minus strand of LPNX010503127.1, from coordinate 33,574 downwards.
AAAAGGACGAAACTAGAACCTTTAGGCAAGAAGGGAACATTCGTGGGATACAACGAGTCTTCAAAGGCTTACAAAATATACATCCCAGGATTGAGGCAAATCGAAGTCAGTAAGGATGTGACCTATGAAGAAGAGATGGCTATCTGAAAGGGAAGAGGATCTGATATGTGGAGATCGATGATGATGAAGAGATGAGAGCATCTCCGTGTCCAAAAGTTAAGAGGGAGTCTGAAGAAAAGAATAAACCGATCGATTCCATTGATTCAGTTGAGCTAGTTGATGCTCCCACAGATATAGCAGGAAGCCGGAAAAGACTCAGATGGGAACAATAGACATTGCAGGATGCAGAGGGGCACAAAGCTCCACACAGAATCCATCGGGAAAGCAATAGTCCTCAGAGGTTCTCAAGTTACGTAGCACTGATGAGTCACATCATTGACTCGGAACCTACCACATACGAAGAAGCATCCATACACCAAGTTTGGAAGGATGCCATGACGGAGAAGTTCCAGTCCATCATGAAGAATGGCGTATGGGAGGTTGTACCGAGACCTAAGGGGAAGTCAGTAGTGACCTCCAAATGGCTTTTCAGGATTAAACATAGAGCAAATGGTAGCGTAGAAAAACACAAGCCATATTTGTTGTCAGAGGATTCTCTCAGAAAGAGGGAATTGACTATGATGAAACTTTTGCTCCTGTGGCTCGATATACCTCCATCAGAACCATCATTGCTGTTGCTTTAGCTATGGGATGGAAGCTGCATTAGATGGATGTAAAGACCGCCTTCCTCAATGGTATTATCAAGGAAGAAGTTTACATCGAACAACCAGAAGGGTTTATTGTCCATGGGAAAGATTCTCATGTATGTAAACTGAGAAAGGCATTATATAGACTCAAGCAAGCACCTCGTGCTTGGTATGGACAGATAGATGAATACTTGGTAAACTTGGGATTCATCAAGAGTGATGATCCTAATCTTTACTACAAGATTATGGATGATGAGCCACTGATTTTGGTCCTGTATGTGGACGACTTGTTTCTCATAGGAATTGAGAAACTAATTGGATGGTATAAGAAGAAACTTGCCTCTAAGTTTGAAATGAAGAATCTCGTATTGATGCATTACTTCTTGGGATTAGAAGTATGGCAGAGGCAGAAGGAAATTTTCCTAAGTCAAGGAAAATACACAACTGATATTTTGAAGAGATTCAGGATGTTGGACTGCAAGTCCATGGCTACCCCGATGGATGGAAATTTCAAGAAACTGAAGCAGTCTACTTCAAATTCTGATATGATTGAAATTTGATCCCACCATGTATCGCCTATTGATTGACTCTCTGATGTATCTAACAGACACCAAACCAAATATATGTTTTGCTGTGAATACTCTCAGCCAGTTTATGAGTGATCCGAAGCAGATTCACTGGGTTTCTGCAAAATATGTTCTAAGATAGTTATGTGGCATTATGGGATATGGTCTAAGATATGCATCTGGATGTGATATGATATTGCAAGGATTTTTTGACTCAGATTGGGCCGGGTGTGTTGAAGATAAGAAGAGTACTTCTAGATGTTGCTTCAGTTTGGGCTCTGCAATGATCTTTTGGTGTAGCACGAAGCAAATCTCAATAGCACTTAGCACCACAGAGGCCGAGTATATGGCTTCCAGTACAACAGCTTGAGAAGCAGTATGGTTTCGAAAACTCTTTGTTGGATTATTTGGTCAGATTCGGACCAATTGTGATTTTTTGTGAAAACCCAAATTGTATATAGGTGTCGATGAATCATGTATTTCACAATAAGACAAATCATATAGAGATTCGATATCACTACATTCGTGATATGGTGCAGAAAGGTGTGGTCAAGTTACAGTGTATTTCGACAGATGACCAGACTGCGGATATTCTTACCAAGCCTCTTCGTAGACAAAGTTTGAATACTTTCGCAGATGACTTGGAGTAGAAAAAATGCATCCCTCCTGTAGAGGGAAAGTCAAGAATGATATCTATGATACTTTCACATTGGCGCCTCTACATGTTCTAAATCTCAATTTGGTATGGGAGAAATCCCATCGACATTGTGAGGCGGGCAGGTAGCAGATGACTGTGTACACAGATGACCACTATATGTTTTGATTCTCAATCTCGTGTTCTTTGGACAATTCCCACCAACTCTTGGGATGAACTGGTAGTAGATTGTCGTGTACACTGATGGCCTCTCGTCTTGGTTCTCAGCCTGGTATGGGAGAAATCCCATCGACATCTTGAGACGGGTAGGACATAGACGATCGTGTGCACTAATGACCACTATACGTTCTGATTCTCAATCTGGTGTTCTTTGGAGAATTCCCACTAGCTCTTGAGATGAACCAGTAGTAGATGGCCGTGTACACTGGTGACCTCTATTGGTCCTTGTTATTAACCTGGTGTTTTTGAAGAATTCCCACTAGCCCTAGTTCTCAACTCGGAGTAGGAGAATTCCCACCAATACTTCATGATTAAACGAACTGTGTAGAGTTGCAGAGATGATAGATCGATCGATGGACTGAGTGGATCAGATTTTTGTTGACACCTCTCGACGAATTGAGACAATGTTGACAAACTTCAGTATGTATAGAGATGATCGAGACAGAAGAGACATACAAAAGAGACCTAGATGTTCGTGATGTTGATTATGGCCATATCTGAATTATACCTTCCTTGTTGAAAGGGAGTGTTGGAATTTGTGCAACTTTAGAAGTTATTCTTATTGTACTTGTAATGTATTTCCTTGTACCTCCTATAGGAGATTATACTTATGTAATTACTCATGTAAACCCTAGAAAGAGTCAATGTAAACCCTAGAAAGAATCAATGTAAACCCTGAGGAAAGAATACATAAGAAAATATTAAAAATACAATTATTTTGTATTTCCCCAAGGTAGGTTGGCTCCAGTCAAATTGTCAAGTCGGCCCTAGTAATTTTTTACTTGGAAAACCAATATAAATAGGAGGCGACCATCCTCATTGTTTCATTCACTCACAAGAAGTTGCTCTAGCAGAAAAAAGGTGCACCACTGCAGTCAAGGGCAGTGTTTTATGGGGTTGTATCTTAGAGACATTTTCTCTCTCTTTCTTCTTCTCTGTGTTCTTAGGAGCTATTATCTCTATACGAAGGTTTGCTGGGTTTTTCTCGATTAGATTTCTCGGGATTAATTCTTGTGTTCTTTGTTTTTGTGCTTTGTCTTTCTTCTAGAGATCCAATTGTTTATTTGCAGTTAAGTTATACTACTATAATATTGTAAAAATTAACATTAAGACCCTAATTTTGACATATGTAAATATATTGAACAAGACATGTGAACATTGTATACATGTTGTCTTTTTTTCATAACATTGTTATTTTTACCATGGTAGTTTGTTTGCAAATACCCCATTAAGCATTTGATTCAAGGCTTTTTACCACCATAAATGCATTTCTTAATCCACATATTCATGGGCTTTCTTCTGTCACTAGCACAACAGAAGTACTTTGAAGTTTAGTGGCAATTACAGGTTGTGGGGAGAGAGTTGAAGGGCATGCACCTTGTTCTGTCTTGATTGAGCACCTCTCATCATTTGGAGTCAAGAACGACGGTGTGGATGAGTATGGTTGGATTGATGGAGGCTTTCTTAGAGATGTATCTCACTATGAGGTTCATTTTGACGCACTTGACAAATTTGGAGGCATGGTTACATGGATTGTATTATCGTCTGTTGCATCATTGATGGAGTGCCTTTTTCCTAGGATGAAACTATTGTTCAGGACCATGTGGATGGATGGTATGAGAAATAAGCAAACCCTAGAAGATGAATCCGACAATTGACAAGATGTCAAAAATGATTTATGGCAAGGTAACGGGTTAAGCACAACATAAAGGAGAAACACTCTCTTTAAGGGTGTGGCTAGGGCGTGTTGAGGACAATGACAGGCAAGAAATAACCCCAATGTGGGAGCTTCCACATATTTAGATGCATATCTCACCTTTTGAGATATTTGGGGGTAATGACACACTGTTCGAGGCCTTTTGTACATATTTGGAGATAAGCTCTTTGCATGAAGTGATGCTATATGGCATTGTTGACATGATTGAACCCTCATAGGGAAGGCATTATGCTTGCGAAGATGATGAGTGGCATTATGGACCAATTCTATTCACTCAAAGGGCAAAAGGATCAAATTCCCTACCTTGGAGGAAGATTAGAGAATGTTGTGCTAAGGAAATAGGCTAAAGGAGGAATGCCCTTGCATGGAGTGGTGTCATGTGGTAGTAAATGCTTTTGTATTGTGAAAGGTCAGTTGATACTGAGCGGTCAAGTCTATGGCTGAAAAGAATGATTTTATTGTTGCTTAATCATGGATCTACCCCATTAGAGAGGGAAACCGTCTTCAAAGAGGTAGGTAAAACATGTTGAAGGGTCATATTGTGGTATTGCAGCTCATCAGAAGCGAGTTGTTCCCATATTTGGAGGAACAACTTTAAGGAGAGGTTGACACATGTCAGTTTGTGATTTATTCAAACTGTAAAAAAACAGTTTAAGGAGAACACCCTAATTGTAGGGTTTCTAGCCCCCTTCTATTATTATATTTATTCATTAGATTTTAGAATTACGGGGACGCCACTTTTTGAAACATGGGACTATATATATATATATATATATATATATATATATAATTAAATCATTTTCACTAGTATTCAATTTCAATAAGTAACATGCACATTGCCTCAAAGTTCACAAATCATTGATATAAAGTGGAAATTGTCCACATAATCAAGCAAGTTTATGTTTACGAGTGTAGGTGGTGGCATGGTAATCTAAATGGTTCATAATTTTTCGTGTTTATGTTGTAAGTGCTAAGTCAACTATAGAATAAATTATCTTGATATGCTCATGTAAAATGAATAAACCGTCTTGATCTCCTCATGTAAAATGAATGTTAATTAGATTAGAAAGACCTTATGAAAATTGTTAATCATATTAACTAATACAAATAGTTAATACTTAACTAATTAATGCATTAAATAAGCATCTTATAAAAAAGGAACAAAATCCATAATGTATACTATCTGATTTGATAATTTCAATTTGTTGGTGAACATGATCATCGATAATACATTTTAAATTTTAAATGATAAAAATATTTATATACCAAATAATTTGATTTTATTCAAATAAGTCATGTATTAAACATACAAATAAATTCAATGCAATTAGCTCTCTCCAAGTGAAGTCAAATGTCAAATGAGTGTTGTGAGGGAAGGACAGGCCTGTTGGGTGATAAGAGGGTAGGACAACGCACCTCCACCCCTTCTCTCTTCAGAACGGTAAAACAATTTATAGCTTTTTGGCCAAAGGTTTTCGGTATTCAAGGACTTCGGCGAGGACTTCAGGACACGTTTGAGAGGTCCTCGACCCGGTTTCCGAGACTTGGGGACGGTATCTGGGATGGTGATGCGAACCCAACCCCTGGGGATGGGTACCCCTGCAACACAGGTTATAAATAGAGGTGAAATTCAGTTGCGAAAGGTATGGTTGGAAAATTGGAGGTTCCCCTCTAAGCACCTAGTTGAATATCTTTGGGAGGTTTTGAAGGAGGTTGTGTTCAATGTGAGGTTTTCCATTTCTTTATTCTTTTTAATGATGGTTAGGCTTTTTGCTAGAATTTCCATAGCTTTTTTGTTGATATAATCTTCGTAGAAGGGAAAGTTTGTCACAAAAGAAGAGATTAGGGTTGAGGTTGTTAAACCCTCCCTAATCCTTGATATAACCTTGAATTATTGAAGTTTTTTTGCCTTAATTTCCTTGTTAGGGGTGTTCCACTCCATTTTGAGGGCTGTCTTAGCTAAGGAAGAAGTTTAGGTGTTACGTATGCAGTCCTATTTATCTTGTTCTGAAATCATATTTGAGGAACCACTGTATTGTTGGTTGTTCATTTAATAAGAAGGCTGTCCTACTTTGTCTACTTCATGTAGTATTTCATATTGCATGTTCTTCCATGAAATTCGAAATTTTACAGGGTTTAGCGAATTTCTTCAATGAAATTTGAAATTCGGCAAACTTTATAAAAAAATTAAAATTTGTTTTAGTTCGGTGAATTTCAATGACGAACTCCAAGGCGAATTGAATTGAACTTCAAAGAGACGAACTTCAATGAATCAAATCGAATTGAATTCAAATGTTAAAACGGATTTAAAGGTGAATTGCGACGAAGTTAGGGTGAATTTCGTCGGATTTCAAGGCAAATTTTGACAAAATTTAGGGTGGATTTTTATTTTGTTGCGGAACTCACACCTCGGGTCATGTTGCAGAAATCTTCAAGCCACTAGGTGCGACCTTGGGGGCAAGCTCGAGCAAAGTGCTGTCACCTGATACTCAACTCCTCTGTCTAGGAAAAATTTTAACGAAGCCAAGGGGGTGGTAGACCCTATAAGTTACTAAGGTTGATTAAGCTTTAGATGGTGGTTTGTGATCGATTAAGTTTTTTAGGAGTTTTTGTAAAACGACGCAAGTGATTGCAATAATGATTAAGACAACAACATGAGCTAATATAAACCATCAACACATTTATGAATTAAAGAAAACTGCTTATGTGATAAAAGCAAAGAACAATGCTGAAATGGAGTCTGAATTGGAGTGCTGAATGTATTGCAATTGTTCTTGGTCAATTTTAAATTTATGAATTAATGAGTGGATTAAACATAGGGGGAAGGGGACTCCAGATATGCCTGACGGTATGAGGAGTATGTCCAAAACCCTTATCCGATATTGTTCCATGCGAAGAATATGTGGGTTGGATCGGAGTCTCTGGTATGTGTCCAACACTACACCAACGAGGGTGTAGCTTGACGGTATCCCGAGGTCACTATCAAGTTGTTCCTGCTTCCTCTGTGAACTTTCCTCACAATGGATTAATTCGAGACGTTGGATCTATGCCTTGGGTGGTTAATTTGAAGATGAGACTAATTACTAGTCACTCAGATGCTTTTTTGATACAACCAACTCATCAAATGACGTTGTAGTGGAAGTAGAGCATACAAGGATAAGAGCCTTGTAAATTTTTAAAGATTTTTTGAACAAATTTTCTTGTTTATTAGAACCCCAAGTGTCTCTCTCATGTATGTAAACCTTATTCGGGAAAGCAAGGGGGTTAGTTTGCCAAAAGGTAAAAAAAACAGGGAATGAAGTAAGTTTTAATTAATCTACCATGAATCTCTTTCCCCCTTTCGGGATACTCGGGAGAGTGTATGGTAAGTATTTCTATTCTTCCGAAAAAAATAAATAAAGCAAGTAAACTATCATAGAGAAATTAAACAGAGCTAACTAAGCACACCACACCGATCCTCGAATGGGGATTGAGAAAGCTTAATACAACCCTCTCAATCTCTTTTATTACAATTGTTACAACCTTAAAATAACTCTTTTTGGAACACCCATGATCTTCATAATCTAGATCAACGGATTTACAAGTTTTCTTCGAAAAAGTAAATGGAGAGAAGGGGGATGAAACAAAGGAGAAAATAGAGAGTCTATGGTTCGCTTGAAACTTCAAGATTTGAGCAACGTGCCTCTTTACCTGTTCGACAAAAGATAAAAAACAACCAACGTCTTTATTAGAAAAATGCTCCCAAACACTTTAAGAGTGTTTAGGAAAATACTACAAAAAAAAATCTAAGTTAAACTGCTGTAAAGAAATGACAAAATAACACAAAAGGACAAGTCCTTTGCAGATCTTGGCTCAGTTTTAGGGCATCCAATAGAAAGCACTATTATCTTGCAAAATTTAACTTTTAAAAATACCAAAAGATGAAACTTTCATCCTAGCCTTTGGATCTTAACAAGAAGGCAACTAAGAAACAAAGAATCTCTATATTAGATCTAGCTTGCATATGAAACTTCTTTATAAAACAACTAGCATCTATTTATGTTGCAAAAGAAACTAGATCTTATAATGATTTTAACTTTGAAATGATATATCTAATTCGATTTGCAAGTTAAAATAGTAACCAAAGAAAAGAAGCTATGAAGAGAAAGAGAAGAGCAGCGTGGATCCTTGAGCAAAGAAGACTTCGAAGGCTTTTCATGTGTGGGACACCGGGGGTTTGATCTTCCAAAAGAAATCTGAAAGAACAAAAGCAAGCAAGCTCTTTGCTTCTTCAAATTGAGTGACTTGCAACTAGCGACATACTTGCACACAACCCATTAAATCTAGAAGTGAAATAAGGTAGAAACCAAGAGAACATGAGCATAAGCAAATGGTACATATAAATCTTGAATCTCTAACTTACTGCAAATAAAAGATTAACTAAATCAAACAAGTTTTTGTAATCCTTCGTACAAAATGGATACCAATCCTACCAGTAGGCTAAATTTTCATAAAGCAAGTGCACCTAGATTAAATACATATTACTTGATGAAATCGAGATAATACATCCTCTCAATTGATAGCTTCACACAACATGGACCTCCAAAGCTTCTTTTATTCTCAATGCAAACAATTAGTACAACGATTACAACTCTCTAGCCTCTACTTAGTAAAGTCTGACTAGTTTGAAATGGGAGAGAGGTGCGTTATTTATAGCAAAAGCAGGCCCAGGGGGGCACCACCAACACTGGCAATAGAACTCTAGTGAAGAGAGTGATTTATGGGATTGGTTGAGAGTTGAGTGAGGTGATCCCATGGAGGAGGCACCACCTCCCATGAGGTATGTGACCTAACTCCACCTACCATTCCACCTTCCCACTCCAACTCAATGTTAAAATTAACTTCACGCTAAATCTTATGGGTGATAACGTGAGCCATGAGATGAACCATGGTTAACTCGCATGGTATTAAAACGTGCTTAATAGTGACACCTTCACTAAATGATGAGGCCGCCAATCAATTGACTCCTATTGCCAATCAACTAGCGTTGGCCACCCTTCACATGAGTTTTGAAGGTGATAGCTTGATTTATGGAATAATCGTATGGTATGTAAACTCATTTAGAAGTGAATCCTTCCACTTAGGATGAAGTCGCTAACATGGGGATCACTGTGCCAAGTCATCCTATTACCTTTAAAAATCATTTTTTGACTTTTTAAATATTTTGACTTATTGCCAATATGTTGCACTTTTATCATTTAAGTGTCATTTTGATGCTTCGATAGCGAAAACTGACCATAAGTGACTTTTTGATCTCCGAGAGTGTATGAAAAGAGGGTCTCGGGGTAAAAAGTATGCTTTGAGTATTAAAACGAGCATGCCCACGCCAAATTTTGCCTCTGGATCAAGTTTTTATGCTGTTTACAAGTATTTTAATTAAACCATAAAAAATAGCTTAAAAAACGATTTTATTTTTCTCGAAATCGAACAAAAACCTAGGGGGACATAACATATGTCCATACGACTCAATTCGAATGCTTAGCATGTTTATAAACATTGACACTTAGGCTCTAATAGCTCCTAAGGCCTAACCACCAAGATGACTACCCCAACCTTGGAGGTGTGAGTGAAAAACTCATAAATTATTAGTCGTTTGTTCAACAACAAAAAATTACCAAGGGAAAAAACACTCTGGGCTAGTTGGCTTTATGTCTACGTCTTGGAAGTCGAGTCTTTTACAAAAATTGACCATGCTAGCAGATTTTTTACAATTTCCCCTAGGGGGTATGAACACATGTTACAAAAAATTTAAAAGGGCCAAGAAGGCCTGATGGACTTATGAGCTCTGAGTTTGAACAAGTACTTTGTTCATCTTTGTCGACTCACTTGAAAGTGCGATTGAGTGCAACTCAGGCGGTAACATGTTTTTTAATATAATAAATTTCTTATTTACCTAACCCTACTGTCGTCTTGCCCCCCGTTTTATCTTTTTTGTCTGCTAATTCGTGTATTCTCTTCTCATTTTGTTCGTCGGTTCCTACGTTATCTTCTTGTTTGCTGCACAACCCATTTGCTACTCCCAAGACGCCTGCTTGTTGCCAATAGCCACGGTCCCGAGTCCCTTGCATTCCACTTTGTGCACTAGCAATCCAACACCATTGCTCAGTCACATTGGCATAGTGCAACTGGACACTCGTGTGTCGTGACTCAACAAGCAACTCCTAGTCTTGAATAAACGACGTCATCTAGTGACCCTGATTGAAGTGACGTGTTCATCGAGTGATCCCGACTGAAGTGACGATGTCATCTTATGATAAATCTGCTATATTTTCAGTTTTCCTAGTTCAACATTCTTTTTATGTTATATTTCATTTTCCCCATGTGTGCATGCAACATTGAGCATAATGGTAAATCTGATATATTTTCTTTGATTTGTTAGCCATTTTATTTTATGGTGTATTTTATTATATATATATATATATTTGAATTTTTTTATATTGGCAAACCTCATCCCGAACCTTAGAAAACAATTCAAATTCGAACTGAATTTCAAGGTTGCCGAACTCGAAGTCGAACCCAAACCATGTGACATAGATTGTAANATATTTGAATTTTTTTATATTGGCAAACCTCATCCCGAACCCAGAAAACATATCAAATTCGAACCGAATTTCAAGGTCTCCGAACTTGAAGTCGAACCCAAACCATGTGACATAGATTGTAATGTCATGGTTGTGATGGTGTATCTTGTTTAAGCCCTCAACTTTATTCTTTCTTAATCTAAAACGATGTTTTGGACTAAATTATGTCACATCAATGATGGCTTGATTACGTCCTCTCCATCATATTGAAACTCTCTTGTTCTTTGATATGGACTCCATAACCCAATTGGATAGACATTAATTAGGTGTGACCTATTTGTTCCTCTTGAGTCTTGATTTTGTTGTGAAATCAGATTTAAAGAAATGATTATTGTTGGTTGTTCATTCAATAAGAAGGATGACCTACTTTGCATGCTTCATATTATGGGTGCTCTTATTTTGTTTATGGTTGCATGTCATGGTTGTGATGGTGCATCTTGTTGAAGGGCTGTCACTTTATTTTTGCATATCTGAACATCTATTTTCGACTAATTATGGCATATCAAGGATGGCTTAATTGTGTTTTCTTTGTCATATTGAAACTCTCTTTTTCCTTGATCTTTACCGCATAACTCAACTGAATACACATTGGTCTTGGTAAAATACTAAAATCCACCATCCTTTTTATAATAAAGAAAATCATAAAACAATATTTTATAGGGTTTCCCCTCTTGTGTTGAGAATGAAACGACCTACAGTGATATTTGGGAGGTCACAATTCCAATTAAGTTGTAGACAATGATATTGATTGCAGTTTTGATGTCAATCGAGGAGTAATAGTAGAGTGCTAGCTTCTAAAGGATTGAATGTCAAACAAAGGTGGTAATGCAACTTCACATCATCCTCCACCAATTTCTCCATGAGGATGAACTCTTATATTGATCTCATGAAATGTAGTTACTATTGGAATAGAAATTATGCAAATAGATTTTGTTGGTTTTTAGTAACTTTATGAGTGAAAGTGGATACAAGGGCTAGAATAGGCATACCCATCTTAGTCATGAGAAATTTTCTTAACCAAGAAAATACTTCGTGTATATGTATAATACCAGGTTAGAAATTAAACTTAACAATTAAGGATATAAGTATGTGTGAATATTAAGCCTAGGGGGTTAGCCCAATCAGTTGGTGGTAATGATGTTGTGCATTTGGCTAATTTCTTGTTCAACCCCCCTTGGGTAAGGCACACTAGTTTGAGTCAATGGGTTTACGAGGGATTCCTTCCATGTATGTGGGGAAACATCTCTTGGGTTTCCACTGGACGTTTTCTTTACAACCAAAAAGTTCGTGTGAAGATAAAATATATTGTACTCCTTGGGATATTGAAGTTTACATATTATGGAAGAGAGCTTTCTTGATTTTACTTGTTTTTAAGTTTTTTCAGTATATCTTGGGTTTTGTTGTTATAATGGGGAATGAGAGTTTTATTCTTGAGTTGTTCTACAATAAGGGTAACTTGCTCATCTGTTAAAAAATATTTTGAGGCTCAAGGTGGCCTTGCTCATGATTGATTCATCGATTCCTATCATGAAAATAGAGAGATTGTATTAATTTGATGATGGAAACTTGATCATCAAAACTTGCAAAATACAATTTTTTTAAATATTTTCAAGCTATTCCCTTAATATCTCAATAAAAGTAATCAAATATATATGTATTACAAAAGTGTTTCCTATGAAATTTCCATAGAGATGATGTAGATCATGAACATGTGTAGGTTTGTAAGTAGAAGGTTGTGATAGGAATAGTCCCTTTTCATTTGAGGACATACCATTTGAGTTAAATGTCTAGACTATTAGTTTCACGTGTTGTTGTAGATCTATTCTTGTTCAACAATCGCAAGTTACACTAGAAATAGACTTGCCACGAATCTTGTGTGGGTCAAAGGTGGTTGTAAGTGACAATGAAGCTCATATCAAGCCTTAGTCAAGGCACAACGATCTTATAGATTGTGATAGGAGTACATGCATGTGTCAACATGCATGCACTAACCCCATATACTAGTGTTATCTTTAACACAATATCTAATTTTTTTGTTGTTCCAAATTTAACAGTGTGCTTTTGTAAGCTTTAGTCCAATGTGCTTATGCTTGAGAACTATTTACTTAGGAAGAGGGTACAAATTTTAGGAAGCATGCATGCTTGCATGTCTGTGATTATCTCCTTTAGGTGCTTGAGTTAACATGAATGATAACTCATTATACTTGACAAACATAGATTAATTTTAAAGCATTTTGATCTTTAATAATTTATATTATTAAGATTTCATCCCATTTGTCAAACACAAAGTGAAGGAAGGAACCACATTTGGGTTTTCAAATATATGGGTACTTCTTTGTGTGTGTTTATTTTAATGATTGTCTACATGTAGTGGAATATCAATTTGTTGGTGCCCCATTTTAAAGGTCAGGCTAGGTTATGGTTGTTTAGTGTTGGAAATGTTGTAATTAACTGGGGTATGCTAGGATAGGTTCAAAAGGACATTTTAGTTGATGATACGATTTATATATATCAAGGTAGGTAGACTAGTTTATAATAGTATTAAGCTAGTGTGTGTAGCTGCCTCTTACGTACCTGATGCTAACACAACAAAATTTTTCAAGCTGCTCGGTGTGTACTTGTGGGCAAGTATTGTCACTTGATCTTGACTCTTCTGTTTAGGCTAACTCCTAGCGAAGCCAAGGGGGATAGACCCTATTAACGTAACTAAGGCTTTAAGTTCTTAGTTATTTTGGATGAAAGTTGTTATTTAGTAGTTTTGGAATTAAATCACTAATCAAGACAATTGTAGAATAAAATTAATTTAGACAACATACATAGATAAAATAACTACGACAATTTAAAGATAACTTAACTGAATGAAGCAAATAGTAGATATTAAAGACCACTGCTGTGGAGTCAAAGTAAATGTTGCTGCAAAGGTAAAGATTTTGCGATTGTGTTCTTGGTCATTTTTAACAATTATTAAAGGATGAGTTGATTAATGGGAAAAGGGGATATCCAATATACCCGAAGGTAGAAGGTATATGTCCAGATTCACCCTATGTGGTTCCACATGAGAAAATGTGGGCTAGATCAGAGTCGCGGGGGTGTGTCCAATACTACACCAAACGAGGCTACACGGTCACTATCTAGTTGGTCCAGCTTCCTTTGAAGAATTGCCCATAGAAGATGAGATCGAAATGCCATATTTTCGTTATGTTTGAGGGTGGTTGATTTTATTATGGTGAGTTGTTAGTTAAATGTTGAGATTTAAAATGTGTTACATATTCGTTTCTGATTTGCTGATGATTAGGCAAGCCTGCAAAGGGAAAGAGGATACATGGACTGCAACAAGTTAATTTGTTCCAATTTAAATTGCAAAGAAAGTAGTGAAATAAGTGTTTGCTAATTACTACACTACGAATCTCTTTTCCCTTTTGGTACTAAGGGAAATTGTAGTGGGTTAGTGTTCTTTACAAAAATGATAATTTGAAAGCAACTTTAAACTGAAACTACTTATGGAAAAGTATATAGCCTGTTAAGACGGAGTGTGTGATTGTGTTAAAGAAACAAAACAAACTGTTAGAAAAAAATCTGCGAATCTCTTTTCCCTTTCGGTACTAAGGGAAATTGTAGCGGGTTAGTGTTCTTTACAAAAATGATAAATTGAAAGCAACTTTAAACTGAAACTACTCATGGAAAAGTATACATCCTGTTAAGACGGAGTGTGTGATTGTGTTAAAGAAACTAAACAAACTGTTAGAAAAAATTTGCTCCATGAAAATGGAAGATTGCGAATTCCCCCAAGGGGGATGGGTTGTGGGCATTGTGTAGACCACTTGTTTTTATTATGATTTATTACAAACTTAAAAATGCTTGTGAAGAATAAGATCACAAAGCTAACAAATTATCAGAAAAATTGACTAGAAGAGGAAGGCAGCGTTCGGGGTGCTCTAGATGGCTCAAACGTTTAAAATACTGCCAAAGATTCCTCCTACCTGTTCGTTAAAACTGCAAAAACAACGAGCTATTAGTAACCAAAGATGCCCCAAAACGCTTGAAAGTGTCTTCTGACAGTCCTTAAAAAGTTGCTAAAAAAAAGTTAATCTATGCTTAAAACAAACAAAATAACCAAGGAAAGCAAGCTTTCCATGTGATTTTGGCTTGCCCTTTGGGGCAGCCAATGAAAACACTCTAAACGGCTAGATATAAACTTGTAAACTCAACAAACTAACTTCTACTTCAAGCCTTAAGATTTCACTATTAAATGACTTGCATAATGTGAAGCTAGCTATTTTAGATCTAATATGAAAAATGAACTTTTTAATCCCATATCTAAGCATATATAACATCAGGTCTAAAGAAATGAATTTAACTTTAAAAGAGAAGTAGATTTGTTTTGATTCTTTTAGAAGGTAGAACAAATAAGAACCTAGCCTCATCTTGAAAGATTGGAGGACCAAGAATGCCTGCAACACAACAACGATTAAACCAAGACGAGAGCAATACTGGCGGCGGATGGGGAGGCGGTTGAGCTCAACTTCCTCCTTTAGTTTCATATCCCGCGTTATCACAATCACTTGTAGAGAGAGATCAAATCTAGAATGTGTAATTAAAAGAGATTAGAAGGGCATTAGTACAACTGAATACACGTGCTGCTTCATGATCTTTAACTAATCAAACATTAATAAGCAAATAAAAGCTATGGATGCTTACTCTATGGGCACGAAGGCCTTCGAAGCTAGATCAATCTACAACTACTACAAATGAAAAATGATTAGCTAGATATTACCTCATAACATCAACAACTAGCACATCAAATGGGATAGTTGCACACCATATGGTCTCCAAAGCCTTTTAATATTATTCTAAAAGATAATGAAAATGAGTTACAAGAGCAATGGTTCAATGCTTCCATCCTAAAAAACGGAGATTGCCTTGCTTAAATGGAAAAACCAAAGCTCAAGAGGGCACACTTGCTAAGAGAAACTTGCCAAATGGGAGAGCAAATCAAGCCGCTTTGGAGTGGTTTGTGGAACTAGAAAGGATAAAATTCTAAAAGGAACGTGCCAACCTCATAAAATCAGACTTCAAGAAAAGGAATGCACCCCCTTTGTCGAGATGGGATAGTTGCACACCATATGGCCTCCAAAGCCTTTTAATATTATTCCAAAAGATAATGAAAATGAGTTACAAGAGCAATGGTTCAATGCTTCCATCCTAAACAACGGAGATTGCCTTGCTTAAATGGAAAAACCGAAGCTCAAGAGGGCACACTTGCTAAGAGAAACTTGCCAAATGGGAGAGCAAATCAAGCCGCTTTGGAGTGATTTGTGGAACTAGAAAGGCTAAAAGTCTAGAAGGAACGTGCCAACCTCATAAAATCAGACTTCAAGAAAAGGAATGCGCCCCCTTTGTTGAGATGCGCCCCCTCTTTTAGAGAAGTGATTTGCTTTGTCTTTGCAATATTTAGTCTAAAAAAGACTTGGAAAGGTTGCCTCTCTACTTTGCGAACTAATAAAACATGTTTCCGTCATGTTTCCTTGATTTTATGAGTGCTGATTTTTCTTTTTTCAGCATTTTTTGGCCTCTTTTATTAACTTTTTGAGAAAAATTAAAAATAAGTGCTAAATAATCACTAATTTTAATTTTTAAATGGGTAGATGGGTAAAGTGGGTGCTCCGTGTTAGATAATGAGCACCCCCATGGAAAAAACCCATTCCTAACGCCACTTTTATGACTTGGTGAATATTTTTAATTAAAACATGTCTGCTTTTTTGTGGGAAAATTAAAAGATAACGAAAAATAAAAAACACTTGGGGGGACTTTGTACATGTTCATATGACTAAAAAATTATGACTAGCATGGTAATAAACATTGACACCTAGGTTTTAATAACCTCCTAAAGCCTATCCACCAAGACATTTACTCTAGCTTTGGAGGAGTGAGTGAAAAACTTGAAAATTGTAAATCATTTAAAAACAACATATAATTTTCAAGGAAAAAACACCCTAGAGTAAATTATTGATGACTAAATCCTAGGAAAACCAAATCTTTTACATAAGTTTATCAACCCAAGTGATTTATTACAATTCCTCGTAGTGCATGAAAATAAAAAAATAATAATAAAAAAAGAGGCCATTGATTGGCCTGATGGATCTCAGAGCACTAATGATGAACATTTGGATTGTTCAAGTCTTTGGCGGCTCATTGGAAATCCATCTAAGTGCAACTTAGTGGATACCATCTGGCTCCACCTATGGGATGTGTGACTGATATAATCTTTCTACGACAAGAAGTCATGCGAGAACTCTAGAATCCTCTCATTTCTACACAACACCAAAAGTGTGTCAGTCACATATATATAAAATTGCCAAATCAAGCAATAAGTTGCAGAATAATCCAAAGCATCATATACAACAATAAAGTACAACAATAATGTACAAAAAGTATGCACAAAAGGTATACAAAAGGAAAATGCTAAAAAGTAAAGGGACAAGGATTAGAAAAACCCTGATACACCAGATGCCCCAATGGGCATCAGATATTGTCGCTGAAGAACAATTTCAAGAACTTCCCATTTACTGGTAAGAGTAACTTTTCTCCATCCATATTGTTGAGGAGAAATGAGTTGGCACCAACCAAGTCATAGAAGATGAACGAACTTGTCCATAGGCTATCAAATTTTCCATGCTTTCTCAACTTCTCTCTTTGCTTATCCCAAAGAAGAACTGTATCTCCTATCTAAAAGGGCCTTGGCTTGGCAGACTCGTCGAATGACCTCTTCACTTTCTCTTGATTTTTGATACTCTTATCCAATGCTTTTCTTCTACCTTCATCCATTTCAACCAAGTAATTAATTATGTTTTGAACCCCATCTTGATCTGAACTGAAACACTGAAGCCATTGATACATTGGAAGCTTGGGATGGATGGGAAGGGTTACATCTAAGCCATATACCAATTCAAAAGGGCTCTTCCTTGTTGCACTCTTCTTAGTTGATCTGTCAACCCAAAGTGCAAACTTTATCTTACTATCCCATGACTTTTTAGTTTTTATTATCCCCAACTATTGTTTATTATGGTCATTAAGTTTTTATTACTTGACTTAGCCAAACCATTGCCTCGGGGATAATAGTTGGATGAATGGGATAGGATAATGCCATATTTTAAACAGAATGAGGACATTTCTGCTGAACTAAAGGTTTCATAATCATCAGTTGTTATCTTACTAGGCACACCAAATCTTGTGATGATTTTGTCTTCTAAGAAATCCATAACAACTTTATCGGTTGCCTTCTTGGTGGGTATTGCCTCTACCCACTTGGTGAAATAATCGGTTGCAGTAAGGATCCAAGAATATCCATTACTTGAATTATCCTTAAACCAATGAAATCAAGCCCCTACTGTTGGAAAGGGGCTTGTACCACTACTGGCTGAAGAGGCAAAGCTGCTAGCTCTTGCTTTCTAGCGAAGAACTGGCACTGTTGGCAACATCTAACAAACTTGTGAACATCTTTGAACAAATTGGGCCATTAGTAACCTGCTTTCAGAATTTTATGGCTTGTCATATCTGCTGCAAAGTGCCATTCACAAAATCCTGAATGGAACTCAGCCAAGAGCTTTTTAGAGTTTGGCTCATCAACACACTTGAGTATTATCCCATTAGGGTTCTTCCAACCCAATCACTCTTGAGTGATACTATACTTGGTGGATTTTAACCTTAATGCCCTTCTTTTATGGCCAGCTAGATGATTTGGGCAAGTAAGGTTTTCTAAGAAAAAGATGGCATTTGCATACCAGTGTTGTTGCTCTAAATGCTGGAGCTCTTTTGACCTGACTGGTGCTGACTTGCTATTCTAACATACCATTCTTGATGCTTTCTCATTTCCTTCTGACATCATTTTCGTTAGTCCTTGACTTTTGATTAACTTAGTGGGTCTAATTTCCAAGTCATACTTTTGAATTTTCAAGACCCACTTTCAGCTTATTCCTAGGCAATCTTGTTGAGATAATATATCTTTGACGGTTGGATGGTGGACATAGACTATTATTTTTGAATATCCAACATATCTTGAAATGATTAAGGGATTTTACCAAAGCATAAGCTTGCTTTTCCATGGTAGTGTATATCAACTTTGAATCTTGCAAGGCACTGCTCATGAATGTGTTGGGTTGCTTAAAACCTTCATTATTCTTCTGGAGCAAGACCCCCACAATGTATCTTCCAAGGTGAAAGAGAAGATTTAGAAATGTTTGGAATAATCTGGGGTGATTAAGACTGGAGTCTTAGAAATGGCCTCTTTTAGATTTTTAAAAGCCTCTCTTCCTTCATTCGTCCATTCAAACTTAGTATCCTTGTTTAAATACTGTTGCATTGGTTTCATTAATTTTGTTAAGTTTGGAATGAACCTCCTTATGAAATTGATTTGGCCGCTAAACGATTGAAGGGATTTTACATTCTTAGGGATGGGCACCTTCTAAATAGCCTCAATTCTTTCGGATCTACTTTAACACCGTCTTTTGAAATGGTGTGCCCCAAAAGCTTTCCCTCATCAACTCCTAAGACTGACTTGGCTGGGTTTAGAGAAATACCATACTTTCTACATTTTTCAAATACTTGCTTAAGGTGACCTATGTGACTTGATCTTTCTTTGGAGAAAACTGTTAGGTCATCTTGGTAAATATCAATGATTTTCCCAATCAACTCCTTGAACGCATAGTCCATGGCCCTTTAAAAGGTTGCACCAACGTTCAACAAACCGAAAGGCATTCTTAAATACTCAAAAGTACCCCAGGGGGTGGTGAGGGTAGTCTTATGCCTGTCCTCTTTCTGGATCGTAACCTGCTTTTAACTAGACAAATCTATCTAGGAAAGACATTATTTTATATCCTGTTACTCTTTGTAGCAGAGTTTCCATATTGAGTAGCGGATAGTTATCTTTTTGGCATGATGTATTAAGATTTCAGAAATCTATACATATCCTTATTTGACAATTCTTTTTTCGGACGACGACTACGTTAGAACACTACATCATTAATTAGAGAATACCTGCTTATTAAAAATCATGCCCATTAAGATTCTAATAATATATTAAGAAAATAGAAAAAGTTCGATACACATTACAACATTAGAATTTTCATTTTTTCATTAAGTACTTGGCCAAGATTGGCTCCTCGTCAACTTTCTAAAATAGTTCACAAAATTGCATCAACAAAATACCCTTTTCTCTCTCTCCAAAGCTTCATATAAAGTATTTTGTCCTTTTGATTCCATACTAAAAATTATTATTTTTCCTTAATCAAACGAAATTGTTGAACTTATGTTTATCTTGAGTATGAAATAGTAAACACATCTGAACATAGATCATAGGACATAAAATTTAATGTGGAAATTCTTTTAAGAGAAGACCATGAAAATTTATCTGTATAAATTTATGAAGGCACCAACCTATTGTTACAAAGTTTGTAGGCACCAACCTTTAGGAGAGATCAATCTCCTCAACTGAGCATAGTTACATATATCGCGTCGATGAATATATTGCTGAGGGTTCGAAATGTAACTTATCAGCAGCAACGGCGAAAATACCAGAAAATATCGTCAGATGTCATAAAGCATAAAAAAAACAAAAAGTAACCATTTTTTTCAATGTTTTTATCATCTAAAGCAACAACAACATCAAATAAACATATTGCTACGTAAATATGAAAATACAATTAATATATAAGATGCATAAGATGTCAAATGGTGGATCATGATCACATATTTACTATAAACTGAAAATACTGAAATATATTCCTGATGGAATGATAGAAAATCACATCAAATGATCAAAATAAATGTCTCACAAGAGATGAATCATCATGACTCATGAGGCATCTAGATACTACATAATACAATGCTAAATGGTAGGTATCATCGATCCCCTCTACCCCTTTTATAGGCAAGGGGCACCACTCTTCCTCTGAAAACAGTAGGAGGTTTTGCAGGTGCTTTGGATGAGTTAGGCGTCAAATTGGAAGCTCCAACTACTCAGGCTATGGTGGAAGGTCCAACTACTCTACAATTTTGATGAAACTTCCCATGTTCAATGAGTGAAGGGTACATTTTTATTAAGGTCATGATAAAATACTTCAACAGTCAATGCTACCAACATCAAGGTATAGAGAGGGGTTGATGTGCTTGATTAAATGCCAATCCCATACCCTCATACTTGATAAAATCCAGTGGAATTGTTGAAATATTGAAATTCTGAAAACTATTAAGTCTGTTGAATTCTAAATGGGATCTAAAATTCTACTTTTTGCATATGAAGTCCGATGAGGCTGGAACCACTCTCAAACATCTTGAAACAATTAATGGCAATGTTAAAAATTTAAGTAAAAGGATAGAAAATGAAAGTTAAGGAGAATGTCACTTTTACTTTAAGAATTTACTATTACCATTTATTACTTTAAGAATTTAATATATATAGTTTTAATCAATGTTATAAAAAACAGACTGGTCATCGAAGCAGCAAAGCCCAAAATGTGAACCAGAAAAAAAACCAGTAGGCAAAAAAATACATAAAATATTTATATTTTGTAAAAAAACATATATATTCATGTGCATACAGAGGAATTCAATCCATTAATACACAAATATGCAAATTTTCTCATATATATAGCAAGTGCAGGTGCAAATAACCAAAATATCATCGAGTGCAATACATCATTGAAGTTTCGATCCAAAATACATCATTGAAGTTCTGAACCAAAATACATTATTGAAGTTTAGAACCAAAATTTGAGTTCTGTGGGTCCCCGAAAGGCTTCCATACGACATTGTACGGTTTAGTCCGGCTTAGTCCGGTTCAGGTCGGTTTGGTCCAGTTCAGGCCGGTTCAGGCTCAAAATCCGGCCCAAGCGGTTCAGGGCTCTGACTGGACCGGAAAACCCTGTAAACCGGTCGGTTTTGCCTGAATTGGACTGGTTCCGATATTACTGGTTTTAATAACGCTGCCAAAAACTTAACCTGTGGATTTATTTCTCAAATTCCATGCAAATTTTTTTAGTAGAGCGATATTTTCCAAAATATCCCGATATATTCCCAATATATTGCGACACATTAAATATATCGCGATATATTCAAAATGTTGAAAATGTCACGATTTTTTAGTGGCGATATATCGCCAAGGGGAATGACTCGTGATATATCACGATATGGGCGATATATTGCCGATATATGTAACTATGCAGCTGAGCACCAACTTAGCAAGATCTTCTGTAGGAACGAATCTCTTTAGTTGAGCACCAACTCAGCAAGATACAAATAGATTCAAATATGCTGATATAATATCCTTGAAATCTGCGCCACAATCATTCCTATATCAGTCTTCAAACAGTCATAAACTTGTCACAAGATCTCCTTCAAATCTGCTCCAGAATCAGCTTTTAAACCGTATCCAAAATTGTCACAAGATCACCTTCAAATTTGCTCCAAAATCAGCCTTACATCAGCCCTTTATACTGCCACTTAATCACCTTCGAATCTGCCCCAAAATCAGCTTTCCATCAGCCCTTGGAAATAAGAAGATATGCCTTAAACCTAGCGCACGTTTTTCATTTTCAGATCAGATCTCTTGCTTGTGTTCTTCAAAATGCGCCGTATTAGGTCTTATTTATAGTGTTTTAAGTTACTTTTTATGGGATGACCTGTAAATTCCTTGCAGGGCTGACCTTAAAGTTTCATAGATCCATTTTAATACTTCATATCTCCACAGTCCTATGGACTTAAAGGGAGCGACACGTTTTTGATTTTCAGATCAGATCTCTTGCTTGTGTTCTTCAAAATGCGCCGTATTAGGTCTTATTTATAGTGTTTTAAGTTACTTTTTATGGGACGACCTGTAAATTCCTTGCAGGGCTGACCTTAAAGTTTCACAGATCCATTTTAATACTTCATATCTCCACAGTCCTATGGACTTAAAGGGAGCGACATATACTGCTGAAAAGGTCCCGTTTCAGAAGAAGCTTTTCAACCATGTATCATATGCTCCCATCTGAGCTAGGTCTAGAGAAAAAAAAGGCCTTCAAAGACGGGGTATCCGAACTGAGTATCAAAAGTCCAAAAATGTCCATCTGCAATCTCCTTCTGTCTTTGGTATCAATGAGACAATATTTCCAACAATCTTCATCTTGGACATCTGCAGTCTCCCCTTGTCTTTCACATCAATGACAACAGTATTTCCAACAATTCTCCCCCAGCCTTATCTTGAAAATGCTAGGTCCAGGTTTCATATGCTATCAATAATCCTATTGAGCATGGAAAAGTTAGTCCGGTGACTTTCTAGTCATGTTGATTGTATTTAGCAACAATGTAAGTCAATGCAATTTCTTTATTTTCTTAGGTAGCATTTATTAGCTTAATGATACATTTTTGTTCTCTATTTCTACATGAATACAGAAATTACCTTTATTGTGTGCCTTGTGTAAACTTGCTGTTGTGAAAATTTTGATCCATGTGATTCATAGTTGGCCATGAATTTCTTGTTTATGGCCGAAATTTCATACAGACCTTTTATTGTATTGATAGGATTGTTACAGAGTAATCTATAAACTAGTTTAGTTTTGTTGCTGGGAATGCTATTGCTAAAATTGGTTTGTATGTAATGTGGTTTTGCACTAATTTTGTTTTATAACTCATGACTGATTCTAAATTTGCTTGTAATTATGTTACTTACTGCACATACATGACTTTCTACAGAATAATTTGACAATAGTTGTATCCTTATTTTGAGGGTTTTAATTTAGGAGTTAATTGCTAATCTCTATGTTTGTCAGGATGCAGATGCAAGAAACCGTCTGTGAAATCATTTGTTCTGGATTGTGAAGTTGTTGCATTTGATCGAGAGAAACACAAAATCTTACCCTTCCAGGTTGGTATTTCAGCAATACCGAGATTCTAGATAAAATTGTTTCCTTGGTGTAGGATTGATCATCACATTATATACCATAATTGATATCCCTTTTTTAAATAAGTGGAATTTTAGATAATGGTTATGGCTTGCTATTTTGATATGTTTTCCAGGTACTGTTTAAACTTTAAAACCCCATTTATGGTGGATGCAAATATTGTAAGGAATGTTTGATATTTTAATAAGTTGTATTTTGGATAACAATCCCAAATTTGTGAAATGGTATCTTTGTGCTATCGCCCTATTAAGCATGATTTACACTCCATTATGATGTAAATGTTTTTGTTTTTCTCTCTTTGCCTTGTCAAAGTGTTTTAAGCTTTTAACCCCATGGCACAATGCTTATTACAGAAATTTAAACAAAAGGGCAATGATACCAAGTGATCATGGGGTCCTGGACATTACCTTGGGTAACCTAAAAGTTGGCGTAGAAGGGAGTCAATTCTGTTATTTTTTATGACTGGCTTCCAGTTATTATGTTCTGCCTAGCATGCCTAACTCTGCCCAAGGGCGTGCAACTTGTTATCACACTGAAATTCTTAAAACATAGTTAAGGTTGCTAGAGTCCGGATAACATTAGGAAATAAGCCACTATCACCTAGCTGATCTCCTCTTGCTTCAAAACTAACGCTTGCTGACTTTAGGGGGGTTATCCCTGAATATTTTAAAGAGTCAATACTCGAAAGAACTGATTATTACTAATTAGTAACACTGACAATGGAATAAAGATTTCTGTTCTGTTTTATTTATGCATTTTGATATAATACATCGATCTAAAACTGTCCCTAAATGCAGAAAATTGACATGGAAAATTATGCAAAAAACTAGTGTAAACTATGGGCATGAATCCTGATGTAACTGTATGCAGAAAAACTGTAAACTAAGGTGCCAAAACAGAAATTGCAGCAAGCTGGTATGGCTGTTTTAAGGCTGTCTATGCTAAATTAAATGCCTTTTTGAGTACTTTTTATGTTTTTAAATGTTCTGGAATTTTCCAATGCATGGAAATCAAGAAAAAATGCATGGAGCTTGATTGACATATCTTTGTTTGGAGGAAATTTGTCCAAGGGCAGACCTCCATCCCGCATGGCCACCTTCCTCCTGCGCGTGGCCATCCACCTGCGCACACATCCCTTTCAACCGTGCGCGACTCTACGCCTGCGCATGCGACTCTCTGCACGCGCGACTCTCTACGCGTAGGCTCTGCGCCTGCGCGAATGGTACCGACGCATGCTGTTTCTCCCCGCGGCCCTCCGCCCCTTGCCCGTAGCTCCGCCTGCGCGTGAACCCTTTCCAATCTGCGCGGCCCCTCCTGCACGTTCCTCCACAACGCATACCATCTCCTACACGACCCTCCGCCCTTCGCCCGCAGCTCCTTCGCTCCACCTTGCCTGCGTGCGTCCTCCCACCCGCAGCTCTTGCTCCTTTCGGGATTCCCACCTCCATGTAGCAGCTTGCAGAGTCTCTATCCCTTCGCGCGCCTCCTCCTGACACCTCCTCTTGCACATCTCCACCCTCCCCCTTCGGATTTCGGGCCTCTCCCACAGCCCTTCCTCGCCTGCTCACAACCGTACGCCGCCCATTCGGTCGTAATCCTGACCACCCATCCCATTGCATCCCTTCAATAGCCCATTGAGAACCCGAAAGAAGACCAAGAGTCGACAGAAATTTCCAAAATGCCCACCAGGGATTACAATGATAGAGGCCAATTTCGATACCTCAGACAATACCAAGGTAATCCATAATTCTACAGCCCCACGTACATTGCATTGGAATCAGATTTCTGGTTTTGGACATCTCAAGTTAAACAAATGCTCAGGAAACTGGAATCTCTCGAAGTCGAAAATAGCAGTCTCCGTGCAGAGGTGGGCTCTCTCGATGCTAGAGTCTCGGAAGTCGAAGGGGACAACCTATCCCTTAAGAAAATAATACAAAGCAAAGAACAAGATTCTTCCCACCCCCAGAACGAAGCACTTCACGCCGAAATCCGGGACCTTAGGACCAAACAAGAGGATTTCAAATCCCAACAGGCCGCCTTTAAACAGGAAACCGAGTCGCACATTAACTCATGGGCACAAGTGGTTTGCGGGAAAGGAAAAAATACTTCCCCTCTCACAGCAGTCGAGGAGGTTGTTCAAGCCAAATTGGTCGAATAACGGACCAGACGAGCGAGGGAATCGAACCTGAAAGTGACAGGTCTCCCTCAGCCTCTTCCGTCCTTAGACCCTATGGAGGTAGGAGTCGGGTTCATGCATGACACCTTGGGCTTACCAAATATAACCCTGAACGAAGCTTGGGTGGGCCACGACTCCACCTTCTTCATCAAGCTTCGTAATGCAACAGACAGGATCTGTGCCCTCAAAGCCAAACGTAAACTGTTCTCACTTCCTGACAGGATATTCCTGGATGAGGATCTTACCAGAGCACAGGTTACAGAGCTCAAACAGTCCTGGTAATAGGTCGTAGCAGCACGGAAAGCAGGAAAATGTGCAGGTATCAGAAACCTTCGGGTAGCTATTCGAGACTCCTTCCCCCCGGGATGGATGCTGTTATCACATATATAGTAGCCAGCAGGGTTGGAATTTTAAATGGCGGACACTCGTCAAAATTGCTGGTAACAATCAAAATATGAAACATTTTATTTATTCTAAGCCGGACTTTGACGGTCTAGGTAAAATCTTAGCTATATTTGACGGGTAAATTGACCCATGACAGACATTTACCCGTCAAATTCCATCCATGGTAGCCAGGCTACCATATTTTATTTTTCAGATTTTAGTACACTGTTTGACCAGTTCCTGTACTTATGAGATGCTGAAATGAGCATCTATGGTGGATCATGATTTGATTGATGGACTATAGTACTATCCCATGCCATGACTAAGTCTCAGGACACTCAGATTTGAGGACTGATGTAGTCATTTTAGCCATTTGCAGAGCAGTTATTTGTTGAGTTTTAATGGTTATATCAGATCTTAAAACATTTAGCATCATAACAGCATAACCATAAGCCAAAAGATCACTGAAAGATAGACAAGCACAACCACATAAAAAGAACACAAAGATTTATCCTGGGAAAACCCTAAAGGGAAAAACCTAGCAAAAGTGTCCTCAATATAGATGCCAAAAGACTGATCCTCCTCCTTCTCCAGCTATAGCTCTTTCTCTCTCTCTCTCTCTTATGCGCTACACAAGTGAGTGTGTGTGTCTCAAATGAGGAGCGCCTCCCTCTATTTATATTCTTTCGTTCACTTAATATTTAACTCAGTTATGTAGGCTTGAGTAATCCTAACGTAGTTATGTAGGCTTGAGTAGCCACAATTGGGGTACTAATGACTCGACTTACAACGGAGGGGACTTCCTCATGACTTTTAGTAATTCTCTCGATAGGAACATTGGGATACAAAGTAAGACAAGTGATTCTCCTGATAGGAGGATCGGGGACCACTAAAAATATATATTTAGATTATTCTTCGAAGGTACAATAATTCAACACTCCCCCTAAACGAGAAGGGTATTCTACAACAACTTCAACACACCAACAGTAGGAGAGAGAGGGCATCATCAACATCATCAGGGTGATAGATCTATAAACCATTGGAAGCTTTTCATCATCTTCAACATTTAGTATTCATCTTCAAACTTCAGTAGCAGCAACACTTTGACCGCTCGATCGACAACATCATTTTGATCAACAACATCATCATCATACTCTGAGCTTTCGATCATCATCATCATCATCATCATCATACTCTGAGGTTTTGATCAACATCATCATCATCATCACATTCTTATCTTTCGATCAACAATCATCATCATCATCATCATACTTTGCTCTTTCGATTAGCAACATCATCATCATCACACTCTGATCTTTCGATCAGTAACATCATCATCATCAGCAACAACCTACAATCCACAATACGAAGACAAAAGTCTTCGGATCACTTTTGGACTTAAAGTCCAGGGATGATGCAATCCCACCACATTCTCGACAATCGAAGTCACCGGATTTAATTATGGGATAATCACTCCCTATCACTTTAGGACTAAGTCCAAGGATGATGCAGTCCTACCATGTTCTCGAGTACTGAAGTCACTGGATCCGGTCTGAACAAAAGTTCAAGGATGATACAATCCTACCACGTTCTTGAGTACCAGAGTCATCGGATCCATTCTGAACAAAAGTTCAAGGATGATACAATCCTACCACATTCTCAAGTACTGAAGTCACTGGATCTGTTCTTGAACAAAAGTTCAAGGATGATACAATACTACCACATTCTCGAGGACCGAAGTCACTGGATCCGTTCTAAACAAAAGTTCAAGGATGATACAATCCTACCACATTCTCGAGGACCGAAGTCACCGGATCCATTCTGAACAGATGTCCCGGGATGATACAATCCCTCTTCATTCTCGAAGACTGAAGTCATTAGATCTATTTTGAACCGAAGTTCAGGGATGATACAATCCCACCACATTCTCAAGGACTGAAGTCACCGGATCCGTTCTGGACAAATGTCTCGGGATGATACAATCCCTCTTCATTCTTGAGGACCGAAGTCACCGGATCACTTTAGGACAAATTTCCAGGGATGATACAATCCCACTACTACATCATTGCTCCCCCTTTCGAGGAAGGTCTTTGTGAACAACACCAAGCTTGTCTCGAAAGTGTTCGAACTTTACCCAAGATAGAGGCTTCGTCAACTCATCAGTGTTGAATCATCATCTACATCTTCAGTATGTAAATACTGAAAACATTATCATCTGCATCTTCAGTATAGAAATACTGAAAGCATCATCTGCATCTACAGTATGTATATACTGAAACATCATTTATATCTTTAGTATGGGAATACTGAAACATCATCATCTGTATCTTATCTCGTATGTAGAAATACCGGATTTCTGTGTGCTTCGATGGAACACAGGGTTCTCTGTCATCTCAACTCTGGTTGTCACATAAAATCATTGTAGTATCCATCTTCAGGTCAAAGAGACTTGACATCAGCTTCCAAAGCCATATGGCTTCACAACTAGCAGAGCAAGCTGCTATGTATTCTGCTTTGGCCGTGCTAAAAGCAATACTGGACTGTTTCTTGCTAAACCATGAAATCATAGCAGACCCCAAACAAAAGCATCCACTTGATGTGCTTTTTCTGTCTGAGACACTTCTAGCCCAATCTGCATCTCTATAGCCATACAATCTGTAAACATGGTTTCCATCATAGTATAGACCAAAGTCTATACTCCCTTTCAAATATCTCATCACATGTTTTGCAGCTATCAGATGAACATGTCTAGGTTGAACTAGATACAGATTCAAGGTGTTCACAACAAAAATAAATGTCTAGTCTGGTATTTGTTAGATACATCAACGACCCAATAATCTGTTTGTATTGAGTCACATCCACTAACTCTGACGAGTCATCAACTAACAACTTCAGGTTGGAATCCATGGGTGTGGCCATGGCTTTACATTCCAACATATCAAATCTTTTCAAAATTTCCACTGCATAATTTCCCTGATTGAAAAAGGTTGCTTTTGAGTTCTGCCATACTTTCAGACTGAGGAAATAAAGCACCAATCCCATATCTTTCATCTCGAATTCTTCAGCTAGCTTCTTCTTGCAATATGTGATATGTTTGTCATTCCTTGTCAGAAATAGGTCATGCATATATAGTAATAGTATGATAGGTTCATCTTCTATAACCTTGAAGTTAAGGTTAGGATTGACTTTACCTGTATTGCATGGGTACTCATACTGGGGGGTCGGGTATACAAACAAGTATTGGGTACACGTACCAGGTATTTGGGTACTTCAATGGTACGTCCCCAACCGTACCCAAATCCAATCTCACGTACCGGGTACTTCATGTATGAAAATAGGGTACTCGCGTGGATTTTGGTACGTCGTACGACGTGTTTGGGTACGCGGCCGGTACAGCCTTTGGACAATTTATCTTAGCTTGTTGTTCAGGATGAGTCAATTTGCAAAGTTTGAAGTTCAAAATTTTAAAAATTAAATAATAAAACAATAAAACACATGTTATGTGGGCCCATGCCCCTTACCTAAACAAGCGCAACACTGCATTTCTCACTGCTAGTGCACTGTGCTCACTACTCCAGCGACGATGTGACAGAGGACCTTAGTGATGCTAATGACATTGATCCTAAGGCTGTTGATGACATGGCTTGAGTAAGCCAAATCAACTATCTTGTTCATGTTCGATGTTTACTGTTTTGAACTTTCTTTGTCATGTCTAAAAATGTCTTTAGGCAAATTTTGGATGTAGTATGGCAATGAGGTTTGAACTCATGGTGTCATGGACAGATAATATTTTATGTTGCTAATTATATTAATATAACTTCAGTCTTCCAGTTGATATCTACTATGACTCTGTGTCATATGATTTATCAAATTTATTATTTTATGTTTCAAATTTTCAATGCGAATGTTCATATGAATCATTGAATTTAGAAATATCAAATATGCATGTATGATGTGAGTGTGAAATGTTTTATTTTTATAAATTTTAACACACACATGCACACATATACATACATACATACATACATATATATATATATATATGTTTATTGTACCTCTGACGTACCCAAGTACCCTGTTTCAAAAAGTGGCGTCCTCGTCTCCGTCCTTGCACCAGTACCCGTCCCCGTACCCACATTTCCTGGCAACTTAGGACTTTACTCTTGGTAAAGTCCAAGCTCATCAAGAAACTATCTATCCTTCCATACCAAGCTCTAGGAGCTTGCTTCAGGCCGTACAGAGCCTTCCTCAACTTGCATACGTGAGTCTGTCTGTCTTCAACTTCAAATCCTTGTGGCTGTTCAATGTAAACTTCTTCCTCAATCATACCATTCAGGAAGGTTGTCTTTACATCCATTTGGTGTAGATCCCACTTCATCATGGAAGTAGGTGCCATGATAGTCTTGATGGAAGTGTACCTTGCTTGTTGGAGAAAGTGTCTCTTCATAATCAATTCCCTTTCTCTGAGAGAATCCTCTAGCCACAAATCTTGCCTTCCATCAGCAACATGTTTTGTCTTGCAAGTCCACTTGGAAGATACCATGCTCTTGATTTTTGGTTTGGTTACTATATCCCAAACATCATTCTGGAATTCTTCCATCATTATGTTAGGTCATCAACTTATCCTAGTCTTTCACATTCAACCTTGAAGGTTTGAACCCACTTTACTCTTGGTAAAGTCTTGGTCTATCAGGAAGCTGTCCATCATGTTGTACCATGTCCAACTTAGAGATCTTTTGTAGTCACTCCCATTGAAGCATAGCATCATCTTCCCTCTTTATTCTGTACTGGAGTGACAGGTAGCATTCTTTGCTACTATGTATCTATCTCAGTTTACCAAGATCCCTTTATCTTGAACTTTGTCGAAAAGTTCCTCATGCACCCATCTGTGAGCTTGTTATCTTCTGTAGGTTTCCATCTTCAACCTTGTAGCAAAGGTTAAAATATTCATCACTCTAGGTGATCTGTCAAGCTCCTGGATGTGCTTTTCTATGGGTGCCTTCTGATCTCGTTCAAAGCATATTCTGTACAGGTGGTTCTCTGCTTGAGATATACGTCTACTGGAGAAGTGTGTCTGGTCAATAGAGTATATCATGCCATAGTCTATTCTTTCTGAGGCAAACTACAAACCTTGCTTTGTACACTTGTTCTTGTAAATTCATATGGAAGACACTACGGACTTCCCTTCAGGTCTCGAAACCATATCGTAGACATCATTCCCCATGATCAACTGTTACTCTTTGATCATAGCTTCTTTCATAGCTGGAAAGGTTAGCATCAATGATGTCACCCAACTGTGTTACACAACTAGAGTGTGTCTGAGGCCTCTTGGAAGTTTCGCCATACTTTCCTTCATCTTGAGTTATCTCTCGTACCCAAGGTCTTCATCTTTCGAGGTGGACCTACCGCTCTCTAAAGCTCTTTTTTCTGTCACGGTGTCTCTGACCTTGGGAGCTTCAGATTCATGCTTATTGGAGTGAATCTTGAATTGTCATCACTTGTTCTTCGGAACAAGTCTCATCCTTCTATTCTTGTAGGTGGTTGTACAGGACCTTTCCTATAAGTCAAATTCTCCAGTTGCATGGTTAGAACTGTTTTACATGCATAAAGACATTATTATGCATCATGCAAATGTTTAGCCAAGATAACATTCATCCATATCTCACGCGGAAACTTTCTAGATGCCTTCCATCTCTACCATGACATTATTGAGATTGTGCACTAATCCGATATGTCAGCAAAGAGGTTTCATTCCAGATAAGTAGGAATAGAGAGTTGTATAGCACCATGAGCTACTTACTCATCACATGCATATTAGTAGTATATTGTCATTAATGCAACCATTCTATCATGCATAACACATCAACTGAATATAAAACAATATCATGAAATGACAATTGAATATTTATCTTTTATTCGTTTCATGGGTAGACTCCTTCTTGATCCTTCTGCTTCATCATCTTCTTCATTCATGACATCATCATTTCTTATCCAAATACTAAGATGGATAAGAGGTTCTTCATATTCCTCATCGCTTGAGGGATCTTCTTTGAGTCGCGAGCGCTTGATCTTCAGTTGCTCCCATCTTCTCTTCTCTTATTATGAGTTGAGTTTCTTCTTGTGTAAGGCTTTAGCCTTATATGCCTTTGGAACTGGAACCCCTCCACTTATGTAGGTGTCAAATTCATTTTCTTCAAGAACTAGTGAAATCCTATGCTTCCATGCCCGAAAGTTTTCAGCTTCACCAAGCTTGTCATCAAGTTGGGGTGCTAGGTCATTTTGAAGTGAGAACCTCAAATGTTAATGGCAAAAGATTAGATCTTACCGGTTAGAGGTGTTCGTTTTGGTTCCGGATCTAGCTGATCTAGGGTTTGTTAGAGAAACCCTAATTTTCAAAATTTGGAATCTTTCAGATATGATTGGATAGGATGATGTGCCTCGTGAAGGCGAGCTGAGCAACATATTCATTTTCGCAAAACTGTGATCAGAATTGCAAAATATTTGATGCCCTGTTTTTCTTCAATTTCTCTATAGAATGCTTGATATTGTTTCTACAGTTTCTTTGAAATCACTGCTCCCTTGTGTCTGAAATTTTGTACTTAGGTAGCCTCGTCTGTCGTCTTTCCAACACCACAGGTTTGAGTAGAATTGGTTTCGCCAATAGGGACTTATGCGTGTTTTCCCAAGGTGACTTATTTCAGGACTGTTCAGAAGAGCGAACTTGTACGGACTGCAATGTGTCACTATTTCGCCTTCGGGGTATGAGATTTTTACCACAGAAAGTACTTTCTGTGTCCTTTCTGGAACATCTTGTGAAATTTCATTTGGACTTTCGTAGCCCGAGATATAGCAATTCTCCCTAGGTCACCTGTTTAAGGCTGAATCTTGGGAGAGGCTGGAACCCTAACTTGGAGGAATCATATCTCCCAGACTACAGCGAATTTGAGGCTGAAAGTTTTACACAGTGTACATCAGGAATTTAGCTTAGGCTTGTGAAAGTTTCCGTTCCTGAGCCTTCTCCAATATCTGATATAGCGAGTCTACCAAAACTACTAGTTTTAGTATTTTAGGGTTTTCAAGCATGAAACCCTAATCTTCAATAACTGTAGCTGTAGCACTGTTTTGGCTGTACAATGACTTCTTTCAGGGTGGCTCTGATACCATGTTGAGTTTTAATGGTTATATCAGATCTTAAAACATTTAGCATGATAACAACATAACCATAAGCCAGAAGATCACTGAAAGATAGACAAACACAACCACACAAAAAGAACACAGGTTTGTCCTGGGAAAACCCTAAAGGGAAAAACCCAGCAAAAGCTTCCTCAATATAGATGCCCCAAAAGATAAAAGGTAAAACCCAAAAAGACTGATCCTCCTCCTTCTCCACCTACAGCTCTTTCTCTCTCTCTCTCTTATGCGCTACACAAGCGAGTGTATGTGTCTCAAATGAGGAGCATGTAATGTCCCCTTCCTTTTAGGCCTTGAGGCCCATACCGCTAACCCATGTGATTCCTGTGGGTTCGAGCGGTTACTGAGAGCTAGGGGATCAGATC